>PVIU01026157.1:0-22500 GCA_004026605.1 Ondatra zibethicus | reverse complement strand
CTAAGGAGATTATAAAGAGATGCCCTACTTGCTCTTTATATAACCAAACACCACTACCTGCAGGAACCAACCTGAAGGGTACTCAAAGGAATGAAATCTGGCAGATGGATATGTTCCACTTTGCAGAATTTGGAAAATTAAAATATGTACACCACACCATAGACACTCATTCAGGCTTTCAGAGGGCAACTGCTTTAAGCTCAGAAAAAGCTGATTCAGTAATAGCACATTTATTAGAAGTTATGGCCATCATGGGTATACCTGCACAAATAAAGACAGATAACGGTCCAGCTTATGTCTCTAGAAAAATGAAATGATTTTTTGCTTATTATAATATTAAGCATGTTACAGGTATACCTCAGAATCTTACAAGTCAAGCAGTTATAGAAAGATCAAATTGAACTAAAAAGGATATGTTAAACAAACAAAAAGGGGTAGAAAATGCCCCCAGAAATAGATCACATAATGCCTTATTAACCTTGAATTTTCTTAACGCTAAAGAGAAAGGAACAACATTTAGGGGTTGATTATTAGTATATGGTTGGGGGTTGGGGGAGGAATTTTATAGGCTCAGAGATCTTTTTGAAAAAAAAAGAAAATAAAGGTGGGAATGTTGGGATAATAGATTGGTATTTGTGAGTTATTGTTTATAGATGATTACATTGGCATAGATTCTTGTATATGGATACAAAGTTAAATTATATTGAATATTGTATGCATGCATGCTTCTACCTCTGTTTAAAACATTTTCATGTATTGATATATATATAATATTGATATATATATATTTACCATATTGCAGTGTACATTTCTACCTCTGATTAAGATACTTACATATTGTTTATGTATTGATATATTTTTTACCATATTGCAATGTATACTTGTACATTGTTTACATTTGGAGGGTCATTGTCCTCATTTATTGCACAGTTGTTTATTCTCTTAGTCTTTAAGTTAGAATAGGATTTTTTTTATTGTATATAATTTTGTAGTAGGTTTAGAACTCTCTTACTTAAACAAAAGGGGGAGGTGCTGCGGGAGCTCCTTCTGCTCCTTCAGCCAATAGCCTTTAAGATATCAGCCCACTTGGACATGGTCTCTTTTATTTTAAAAAGTGGCGGAAGCCCTCCACTCACTCTCTTGCTTCTGGCTCCTGTTCAGTCTGCTAGACTCTCTGTTTCCTGTTTGCAATGAGAGGACTGTGGTTTGGGACATTGATTGTAAGATTTTTCCCCTCCAATAAATAACCCCTTTTAATAATAATTTCCAAACTGGTGTGGGATTGTTTTGCAGCACTAGAAGAAGAAGATGTTTTTGAAATAAAGACACTATACATGTACCATTTAGTCTCAAACATTTCAGAAAAATATGTGTATTCATGAATATGTGTTTATATGTGCATGTAATGTATATTTATACATGGGGAATATACAAATTTGTTGGATTAGTAACAAAGGAGCAATTTGAATAAAAGAAAGAGTAGAAACATTTGTATACTCTTACATCTTATTCATTTATTTGCTATGTATGTGTATGAAAGTTTGTCTGTGTAAGTATATGTTACGTGTCCTTGGATACCAAAAGAGGGCACTGGATCACCTGGAACCAGAGTTAGAGGTGTTTGTATGCCACAGAACATGGTGGACCACTTTTAACTGTTGCTCTATCTTTTTGAACATGAGTTACAAACGGCCTTATGGGAAGATCTTCCTTATCAGACACTAGGGTATGGAGTGTTACCTTAGTGTGATGACTCTAAGGCACACCACATCAACCAACCCATAATGATCTTTCACAGATCTCATTTCCCACATGGTTCATAGTCAGAGTTGGACAAGAGAACACATGAGATTTGGAAGTCATCCACACACATTGCTAGAGAAGTGGTATCTCTTCTCTCTGGTGAGATACACAGTGTCTCCAGTTCCCACAGGATCTCTGTCCTCCACTTTGCTGGGCCCCAGGGCAATGTGTGCACAACTTGTATGTGAAGACTAGGGTGCTTTCTATATATGAAGTCTGGGTAGTAATATTTCTGAGTGAAGGGATATATAGTCAGTGGTCCTGTTTCTAGCCTGCCTCTAGTTTTTCCCCATTCAGTTTCCATAGTTCTCTAATAAAATCTGTCAGGTATGTCAACATGATGAATAGTGAACCTGCAGGTGTACAGAACTCTGGACCACAACTTTATTTTAGAAACCTGAAATTTATTGTTGTATCTTGAGTACAACATCAAACATCAACCTTATAGATGACACTGTTGTCTCTCTACATATTTCAAAATATTGGACAAGTCTATTCTCTATTTGGAAAATATTTCTTATTTTGTACCATTTAATGTGGTTCTGCCTCTCTGATCAAACTGACTCATACACTTGATTTCCTATAACAAAGCAAAATCATTTATCAAACATTTGACCTTTTCAACTCAAGCTTGCCCCATCACTGTGTCCTGAGGAAGCTCCTCATTATCCAGAACTCCTCAGACAATGGTCCCAAAACCAATAATCAAAAGGAAGTATGATCTGTGTTTGTTGAGTATGTACTATGTGGGAAGTTCTGTGCCCTATTTTATCTTTCAAACTAATGCCTCACCTATCAGGTAACACCTCTATATTATAGGCAATAAAATAAAGGGCACAGAGGTTGTCACTCGTCCAATTGCTCAGAGCGGAATAATCATAAATTGTAAAGTAGAAACTTGAGGGCAGTTCTAGCCAAATCTCAAACCAATACGTGTTTTCACTGTACTAAGCTGCCATCCAAGGTCAAAAGGTAGCCTTCATACTCTGTGAGGGACATTTGCTTTTTGTTTCCAAGGTATTTACTGGATTTCAATATTTAATTTTTGTTTATTTATATTCCACGGTTATTATAAGTAAGACAAAATCCAGCCAGTTGGTATAGTCTACCATATTATATAATATGTATTTCTCAGAATACAGAATACCAGTAATTAATGATGCATATAGGTAGGAAATCACAAAGCTCTCCAGAGAAGAGGTACTTTATTTCAACCTATAGATGGTATTTTAATTTTTTTTAATCCCCATATGCAGAAAACAGTAATTCAAATTCAACATTACTTTTGATGAACTTGTGCATCTATGGTATATCTCATTTAAATTTCAGAATGATAAGTATAGGGATGAGCATTAGCTCATGCTATTGGTGCTTGTTTTGCAGACTTATAGATTAAACTCTGAAAAATTACATAACTCATCTGAGCAGAGTCTGTTCTTTTTATCTACCTAGCTTTGTTTTTCATTTTCTCTTATAAGGAGTGCCAGCTGTCATTTGATAACTATTTCTTACACAATTTCTACTCTTGTCAGTTGGTCTGAGACGAGTTCTCCCCATTGCCACCAGCAGCAGATGTATTTGTCACTAGATAACATCCTCTGGGTCACAATGATGTGTTCAAAATGAAGAAGTAAACCACAGTAATTTATTCTGTGCTAATCCTATAAGGATGACAGTGAAGGAAAGGCCCTCATCTTCCCTGAGCTTGAAGCTAAAGAAAAATAAAGCTTTAGTTACATAGGTCAACATAGAATAAAGATAAGGTGAGGAAAACATAGAAGTAACAAAGTATAAAGGGACAATTTCATGTTTTTTTTTTATGCCAGGGTAGAGCTATAATGAAGTAAATACTTTAGAATGTTTCAGACGCATTTGAAGTAAAATCAGAGCATATGCCTAAAACTTGAAACTACAAAATGCTTCAAAATCAAAAAAAATTCTGTGCCAACATGCTTCCACCAGCAAACAACTCCACACCTGATCTTTCTGAGCTGTCCCATTAGAACTCAAGACGCACTGAAAAGCCTTTTGGAGCACTACCCCCAGGAAAGATGTAGGTGATGCAGATGAAACATACATACATTTTATTCTGATACTTGGTTCCAAACCTTAAAGTTTCTCATGATGCATATGGAAAGATTTCAAAATCAGAAACTCTTGTGATGCCAGTATTTTGAATAAGGGACACTCAGATTGTGTATCCTATGTCACAAGTTTCAACATTTTTCTTTGTTTTACTCTTACTTTCGTGTTCATTATGCCAATTCTTTTTTAATGTTTCCTGTTTCTCACACTTTTTTTCTGTCTTCCTGCCATCCCACTTGTTCCTCCTTTTCTTACTCTTCCCCCTCTCATTTCTTCCTTATTTGTCTCCCTTAATTTATTTAAATTAATTAAGGTTTAAATTATTCACACCCAAGTTCAGAGTCCTAACTGCATCTGGCACTCTTATTTACTAATTCTTTATAAAATCTTTACAAGTCAAACACCCTCCTTAGGGTATATGTCAGTACCATTTCCACACTGACTAAGATGTACCTTCAACTAAGTATTCATTTCTATTTTCCTTCTCTAAAGAATTTTCCCACTTGATTATCCATTGGAGGAATCAGTATGTGTAGAACCTGACATTTATTTAAGCTGCGTAATTGCATATGTGGTATAAAGGATACCAATAAGGCAAGATTGACTTGAGTGATATATTTATGCTGAGAAAATCCAGTTGGTTTATGCTATAATCAAAGCTGAGGGATTGAATTATAGCTTCAGTCATCAATGTCTCCCTTCATCAATTAATTTTACTATGTTAGGCAGGATTTATAACTGAAAACAAGCATTTCTGAATTGCTTCTCTGTGTGATTTCCCCTTTTCCCGATGGTTCTTTTGAACTACAAACTGATAAATCCTGTACGGCACCTCAACATCATTCCTGACAAAATGATGAAAGAGAACAGAGGAGCATTCTTGTCTGAGTGATGAAGAATCATGCAGTAAGTAACGTACAGGAAAATGAAAGGGATACTGCATTATACTATAAAACTGTCAATTGCATTATCACTGTATAAGTGTTTATTTGCATGGCACTGATAAGTTGAAACATCAGGACTTCTGTAGAGGGCAATCAGACAACAACAGCAGTTATCATGTAAAGACTAAGAAGGAAAGAGTGACTTCTTAAGGCTGGGAAGGGCAAAGGATATGGAATATGGCAAAAGTTGATCCAATTCTTTCTTTCTGATTTGGACCACTATTGTTTCTTTACTCTCTGCTGACACCTGACATTTTCAGCAGCTTCTGCCCATGGCCTTTTCTGCTGGACTTATCCAGAAAGAATTTCACCACACCCATGAAACCATAGAGTCTCAAGACCATGGGGTCTTTTCTTAGTTTCTCTAATTATGTATGAGAACGACATTACACTGTCAATCCATCCACATCATTATTATCCTGTCAAGCCATACTTTGGTGTCGATCTTTGGTTCATCCAAATTCAAACTTATGAAATGATGCTCAAAACCGGTTTTGAGACACTTCTTCACAAGCTCTGCTTCCATGGGCTAATTTCTACTTTAGGGAGTCCAAATCCAACTTTGTCACAGTTCTGTAAAATGAGTCATAGTAAAAAGTGTATTGATATAATATCTTCCACTCAAAGCAGTTTGCCCAACATGCAGAAAAATATTCTCATTTACAAAACCAATATTCTATAGTTAAATCAATCAATAGTCATCTATGGCAGTGAGAAATAACCAATTATTTTTTACCCTGCTTGTATACACTTAATGCTTAGATTTAAATTCCAATCAACTAATCTGTTTGCCAGCTGCATGCTGAGTAAAATTAAGCAGCTTGAAAAGAATAAATGAACTAACTGGTTGCAGAATGCTGGGGAATTTCCCAGAGGACCAGTTCCCAGGAAATAGTTGTCTCACAGCATGGTGGCACTCTGCCTACAACCCCAGGAGAATAGAGCTTTAAAAGGATGCTTTCTTCCCCCTTGACTGCATATAAACTGAGGAGGAGCTTAGTGAGATTTGAGCTTGGGACATAAGTCTGAAGGGATTCTTGGCTACTATATCAGGAAGAAAGCTGACAGACTTGGTTATAATACCAGTTATTCTCAAACAGAGATGACCCTGCCCCTTATGAGACATTTGGAAGGATCTAGCGTCATTTTTAATTGGCTACGATCTGTACTGAGTAAGCGGAGATGAGAAATGTTACTAAATGTGTTGCCATGAACGAGTCAGACCACCACAGAAGAGTCATGCGGTCTAAAATGTCAGTAGCATGTATAGTGAGAAACCCTGCTTTCTGTGAGAAACCGTGAAGGTAGGGCAGCAGAGAGACAAACTGGGCGATTTTTAAACAGAAAGTTCTTCACTACCTTCGCTTTTCATATTCAGTTAGAAAATAACATTAGGGTATTTGTGCACTGATCATATGGTAGGTAGAAAATAAATGCCAGGGTGTCTTGAGCTTCCCACAACTGATCAGTTTGAAAGGGGAGGAGCAGCGGCACAGAGATCTTCAGAACGCTCGATTACACAGTCTCTAAAAGAAGGTTTCAAAAGCATATGTCTTTTCACATTTTAAAATTGATATCTACATTTTAAATTATTATTGTGTGAAGATATGGAAGTTATGTAATCTCCAGCAGTGAAGTCTATTACATATATATTTTAAATATACAGTTTTGTGAAACATAAAATAAACCTCACAGACTTCAGATTTAGTTCATCCAACTTCAGAAACCTTCCTTCTGAGTATGCTATAGACTGACCTTCCACTCATTGTAAAACTGCCCACCCACACCACAGCACATCAAATGCTGCTTCAAGTTGAGGATTTTTAGGCTTTAGCTTTTAATCTAAGAAGTATATAATATGCATCATTGGGGCAACTATTTTATTTTTTGTCTTCCTATTTAAACTCATCTGAAAAAAGTAAGTAAGGAAATCATTCATGATCAGAATATAATCTTGGAATGGTTTGCAAGGGAGCTCAGAGTAGAAAGTGTTCATGCAAGGGTGAAGAGTTGATCTGGAGTCGCCAGAAGCCACATCTAGGCAGACATGGGAGCTGGTATCAGAAAGGCAGTGTTCCTGTTACAAGATGTAAGGTGGTATCAGGGTACTCTTCGGAAGCAAAGGGGACAACGTGCCTAGCTTATGCAGTCACAAACTGCATTGTGTAAAAACTAGTACAGAAGCCAAAATGTGGCACTGGAGATGTTCTTCTGACCTACACTCACACACGTTAACACACATTCTCTCTCTCTCTCTCTCTCTCTCTCTCTCTCTCTCTCTCTCTCTCTCTCCACCCCCCACACTCTCTTTCCCTCTCCCTCTCTCTCTCACACACACAAACACACACACCCTTATATTCACACATGTAAAAGAGAAAAAGAATACAGTTTCAGAAAGACATACTTTTTTTCTTTGCCTGTGGTGCACTGGTTTATTTAACAAACAGCAAATATACCAAAGGTGTTTAATAATTCAACTTCTTTAATACTGAATAAAGGAAGGTAGATATGTATGTATGTGGGTGGCCTAGATTGATAGCTGACAGGTCAGTTGATTAATAGTCATATAGACTGACAGCAATAGACACTGAGTTTACATCTAGGACAACATGAGCAGCCTTGTTACCTGTCTGAATATCTATATTCTCAAATTTTCCCCAAGATGCTACAGACAGGTGTGATATATCAATTATACTAGATTTTGGAATGAACAAGAGTTTAACTGTTGTAGCATAGTAAGATATAAGCACTGTACACAGGGGCTGAGAACTGGTAGACCATAGGCAGACTTTCTGAAAAGAGAAAAGCTAAGAAAATGAACTGTTTTAAATGGTCACGCTCATCAAAGTCACAGATAGTATTCTTGAGGCCTAGTCTAAAAACTGGCCTGCTAAAAATTAGGAGCTTCATGCCAATGGAGAAGACAAAATAGCCCAGTAAACAGGAGAAGGAAAACTATGTGTCTGGAATTCAAGACAGAGTCAGATCAATGTTCCAGATACAGGTATTATATAGAGAGAAAGGAGAAAAGAATAAATATCATCAGCTCAGGGAACACAAGAGAACTAGTTGTGCAGGGCCATGGGAAGGAGGCCATGTTGGGGAAGGTAGTCTTTTTTTTACACAGCGTTCCCCTTCTAGGCTGTGTGAGAAGGAGACTTAGCCTCTAATATTTCCTTGGCCGGCATCTGACTCTGCCCACCCTGTGCTGGACTTACTCCTCTCTGCAGGCTGATGTCTTCTGGTGTCACACTCAGTGTGAACTCATTTGTTCTGCCGAAGTGTAGGTGTCTTCTGACACCTGCCATATACCATGGCTGTATCTGTCTCCTGGAGGGATGGTGGGGTAGTGTTTCTGCACCATGAAACAGCTCTGCTCATTCAGTTGCATCAGCTGTATGGAGGACTACTCTGATGCAGAGAAACAGATGCCAACTTAGGAAACTAATCCAGTTCTGTCCATTCTCTAAGTGATAGTGTTGCTCTTTGCGGATATTGACAGAGTTGCTTTCCTTGGTGACTGTGACAGCAAGATTCTCTGGGGGAAAAAAATGCCTACAGTTCTACTGGTAGTAGGAAACAAGAGGCCACAGGCTCGTCAATATAAAAATGACCTCCCACATCAAATGCTATATTTTTACCCACACAGAAGTTGTCTTTTCTTGACGTTCAATTAAATATTTACCTGCTTATCTGTTCTCCAATGCTGTTTAGTATGAAGACTGGCATTGTATCAGCCCTTCCCAACCGTATCACCCATGTATGGGAGAAGGTCAGGATTCCAGCAGGCGCACAATCAATATTTATAAGATAAATATTCAACAGACCACCTTGGGAATAGTTATAGACAAGCTTCAGGTAGTAGAGTGAGCCACAGCCTAGCGAAGGTTGACCTGAGACTTGACCAACCATGCTGGGGTTTTTATTTCATCACCTCCATACAGAGGTGGGAACTGACACACATTGACCTTGGGTGAGCATATGAAGGTATTTGAAGGTATATTTCTGCACATACTTTGCAAGAATGAATTTCAAAACACTAGTGAGCTGGCTTGTTCTTTTTTTTTTCCAGTTGACTTTTTGAAACAAGATGTCTCATGAAGCCTAGTCTTGAATTTGTTTTGGAGCTCTAGGTTGGCCTTGAACTCCTGATTTTCATGTCATTGTCTTCAAATTTTGGGATTAAAGGTGTGTATTGACTACCGAAATGAGTATACATTTTTAAAAATACATAGTTTTATTCACGTTTTGCCTGCATGTATGTGTCATGTGCATCACTGGCGAACATGGTGAATGGAGGGTATGGGAGTCCCTGGAACTGGGATTATAGATGGTTGGAGACACCATGTGGATTGAATCCTCTTCCTCCAGAAGAGCAGTTAGTGCTCTTAACGGTTAAGCCTTCTCTCCAACCTCATAAATAAGCACTTAAAATTGATAAGAAGGAAAGACGTAGATGGTAAAAGGAGTTTGTGTAGGCCAGATATTTGAATTGGTTAAAAGGGCTTCCCATAAAGGGAGATAAAGTAAGAAAATAAATAAGAGGTTTTCTGAAAGTGGTGACCTCCATGGAATGCTTTCACAATCTAAACTTTTTTTTAAAGATTTATTTATTTATTTTGTTTACAGTGTTCTGTCTGATGCATGCCTGCAGGCCAGAAGAGGGCACCAGATTGAACTCAGGACCTCTGGGAGAACAATCAGTGCTCTTAACCTCTTAGCCATCTCTCCAGCCCCCACAATCTAAACTTTTAAAATGACTTTTGTTGATGTTATTTTTGACTTATTATATTTGAATATTACCACTAATAATACATAGGCCAAAAGGTCTTCACTTGGAACATGTATATGTAACTTGACACCTTATTTTTCTCAGGGGCAAATCTGCTGTGTATTGAAAATCAACATTCATAAAATTATATTTGTTTAGGCTCATTTTAATTGCTAAGTCAATAAAGTATCACAAATTGAGCTTAGATGGGAAAAAAGTTCCTGAATATATTTTTTAAAATTCTATTTATTTTTGTATGCAGGTTTGTGTATATTTTGGTCAAATGTACAAAGCAGTTTGTGTGTGTGTGTATAGCCATACATCCCTGAGTGCATATGGAAGCCAAAAGAGGGCATCAGACTTCTTGGAGCTGGAGTAATAAGCATTTTCAGAATGCTTGACTTCTTATGTGGGTGCTGGAATCTGAACTCCACTCTTCATGATTGCATGGCAAGAGCACTTATCGCATGAGTGAGCTTTATAGCCCCATACTATTCTTGGTAGCAGAAATAGTATTGGACAAAATAACCCCACGTCTTCAGAAACCCCAGCAATCTTCTTTTTATCAACTGCATTGCTAAGAATAAATGATGATCATTATGCTTCAGTGACATATAAACATTTTTTCACTTAATTTCCGTGTCAGAAGCAATATTAGTTTTCCTCATTAGCAGGTTAGGAAACTGCTGCTTAGGAAAGGTCAGTAACTCTCTAAGGTCATGTCTGCTAAGGTTCACTTAAATCACGGGAGTGATGCCTTTTACACAATGCTATATCCAAACATTTAACCAAATATGCTGCAGTTTGTCCTAGGCTTTGCTGTCTAGACATGGCAAGCTTCCTCGGAGAGATCTTATTTGAGGTGGCAAGAATCCTAGAAGGTTTTAAGCCAGGCGAACGCTTTGATTGAAAGTAAATTTTACAACTATTGTTTGCCTGCTCACTTTTACTTCTAATGTACACTTGTGGGAGGGTGCAGAGATGAAAGCCTTGTCAATCACAGGCACACTTTAAAAATCAATCCAACGGCAAAGCGAAGTTTGAGGAAGATTCTACTGTGGTGACAAGAGCTGGCTTCAAATGTCTTTCTATCCAGGTGCTTTGCTGAAGTTTGGAAGC
The DNA here is from genome assembly GCA_004026605.1 of Ondatra zibethicus. Classification (NCBI taxonomy): domain Eukaryota; kingdom Metazoa; phylum Chordata; class Mammalia; order Rodentia; family Cricetidae; genus Ondatra; species Ondatra zibethicus. The sequence goes on along the minus strand of PVIU01026157.1, from coordinate 11,778 downwards.
TGTTTCTTAACCATGTGGTTTTGTTGTTTTGTTTTGTTTCAGACTACAAGATTTTAAGGAGTTTGTTATTTCTAAGTAACAGCATAGTGTTGAGTGTTTTCCTTTCCTGAGATGTCAGTTGGGAGAAAGTGTATTTTTGAGGGAGACATCAGAAGGAGATAATCAACATAATTAATCATTATGACATCTACTCACATTTAGTCACTATCATTTATTTGTTATAATTGCTAACATGTTCTTAAATGAAGGACATGCACAGACACAACTGTCAGAGAATTTCAGCAAAGTTGTACTTTTCATTATTGATTATCATTTTCTTTGATCCACGACTTTATCGTCTTTCTCATATCATGAAAGGAGGCTCTCATTTGGATGGATTCCTTCTGGCATTTAACATCACTGTGAAACATCATGAAAGTATGAGGCGTGGAAGAACATGCATAGGCATCTTCTACAGAATCCTAACAATGTATGGGGCTTCTATTATGTGCCAACTTCATAAACCCTGAGACTCAAGTGGCTCAGTGTCTGCACACAGTGGAGTGGGCATTATGCAAAGTATATGGAACACCAAGAGGTCCACCTTCTATTTGCCTCCCTGTTCCCACACTGGTCCTTCTAGAGGCCTCACCCCAAATTTCTAATTTGGTTTTATTCAATGACTTCTTTAGAAGTCTTCAAATGTCTTCAAACCCTGAAATCTCAAATCCTCTGAATTCATTCCATTCTGCTGATGGTTTTTCAAAAATCTTTCTTTTACTGTTGTAAACATAATTAATCATTCCTAATAAATATTTTTCTTTTCTCTGTACACTTCTAAAATCCTTCCTATAACCCTTACTTGGTCTCCAAATTTAATACTAGAAAAGACTTGGGATCCATTCTGGCAGACACTTTGCATCAGTTGAGGAGTGGGGTGGCAGTGGGGTGGAATGTAAAAGATAGCTACTAGATGAACAAAAAACCCCTATTGTGTAACACTAGTGTGGACAAGGATGTGTCACAAACTGCTAAGACAACCTGGCTCTTGAGTAGCAATTAGTTTTCAACTCCCAGATCCCCCCAACCCTTGCCACACTAGCCACATTGTACTCTATCATGAACCCCAGTCTAAGGTAGTGCTTTTCAAACTTCCTAACACAGCATCCCTTTACTACAGCTCTTCATGTTGCGGTGACACCCAACCATAAACTTATTCCATTGCTACTTCATAACTGTAATTTTGCTACTGTTACGAATCATAATGCATATATCTGACGGACAACCTCCAAAGCAGTCCTCAACCACAGGTTGAGAACAACTGGTCTATGGAGATGATTCCCTAAAACCATTACTCTCCAGGTGATGTAAGGATGGCTCAGCAGTGAAGAGCACTTCTTGCTCTTCTAGAAGACCCAAGTTCTCAGCCTCACATTGAGTGATTCACAACTAAGTGCCTGTACCTCAAGTACATGGGATCTGGCATCCTCTACCCCTCTCCAAGAGCACCTGCCAATGCACGACTTTACACACACACACACACACACACACACACACACACACATACACACACAACACAGACAATTTTTTTAAATGAAAAAGTATATTATTCTCTATTAAGAATACTTAAAGTATACTTATTATCTAAACTTATATTATTGAAATATATGACATTTCATGAAAAAAACACTGTAGTCTAAAGTAACTAGGATTCAGGCATTATGCTGGCCACTGTCACCTGACACAATGAACCCAGGCAGTACCTTAGCCATTTTTTTTTACAATGTTGAAAGTGTTTATTTTTCCACCCAGGTACTGGCCCTAAACTTAAATATCCAGCATAGAGACCTTAGCCTTTCTGTCTTGTGGGTGGCTGAGGGGATGAATTTTGGAGCTCTTGTTCCAGGCAGTGAAACACTGGGGCCACAGTTAGGGATGCCCCTGAGCCAGCTGCTGCAAGTGGCAGCAAAAGACAAAAAAAAAGGAGAGGAAAGCTAGGCACTAATCCCAGTCCCAGAGATGCCAACGGGAGTGCAAGACACTTTGGACCCCACGGCCACATTAAGGGCTGGTCAAGCTAGGGGTGGCACACAGCTGAGGGAAGTGGGAAACCCAGTGCACTGGGCAATCTTGACGGCTTTGCCTGATGCCTTACCCTCCTGATGTGAACTGAGATGATACTGGTAAAAGAGCAGGCACTGTCGACTAAGGACTTGCTGAAGGGCAAATTCTGAGCCTTTTGTATAGGTGCTTTGCTATCCACCTCAGCTTTTCAGAGGCTGATTTAGAAGGCATCCTGCAACCACTGGTCATAGGCATTGTGTGTTTGGGGCATGATGAGGGGTGGAAGGTCTGGGGGCAGGCTGGCATCACCATTGGACAGATTGGCATCAGTCTGTACACAGATGCAAAGGTTCCTTTAAAAGACAAGCTCCACCCATTCCCCTTCTCTTTCCTACTGCTCTTCTGAAGGGGCAGGCAAGACAATTTCTGTCTCTTCTCTATTTCTCTCTCTCTTTCTCTTCTCTTTTCCTCTCTCCCTTCCCTTATCCCAACAAAACTTCCCACTTAAGTTCTATCTGCCTGGCCATGTTTGTCCCTCACCCATTGGGGGTCACCAGCCAGGGTCCCACTCACGCTATAATGTAACACCTACAGTTGAGTTCCAGAAGCTCCCAAGATTGGAATTCTGGCTAGTGTGTTTCTTCATATTTCACTATCTCAATAGAAGCAATAAAATGTAAGGTAATCTAGAAACTCACTTATAATGTCCCTACAGCTAAAGCTATTGTTTTTTACTTTGTCTCTGGACAAGCAAGTGTCACATGGTAAATGTTTTCACAGGTGTTCTGCTGATAAGATGTAAGCTGTACTATGTTAAGGTGAAGTTTGTTATGTAAAAAATCTGTGTCTATTACCACCCATGATTCACCTCCAATCTGTGCTGAAAATGTGGTGGGTGAGTAAATATTCTTGAAGAAAGACCCCTTCACCTCTCTCTTTGGAGATGCTTGCTAAATTAGTGTGTTTAATACGAATAAAGGAGTCTGGAACTTGAAGCTGACTTCCAAAGAAAAGATAAAAAAGACTTACACTCTACACCTAGCAAAAGAATGGATAGGAATCTGACATCCAGGAAAGGTGGATTTTTTTTCTCTTTCATATTTCAGAGAAGAGATGAAACTCTCTTCAAGCCCATCCCTCTGTCTCCCTTCAGTTTGTTCACACAGAATAAATCTAATTTGCTCTTAGCAATCTCTGTTTACTAATTCCTTTGAACATGCTCACTAGCCACACAACACGTTTATCAATCTAAGTGTTCTTATGTAGCCAAATGTATGGATCGGATGTTTCCTTTCTTTGTGAATACAAGACAGAGGAGGCTCCAGAAATTTACTCAAGACACCAAGGCTGAGAAATGCCTTATATATGAGAATATGTCATTCAGTTGCTGCTACTTTTTATTCTGCTACTTATGAGCTTGAATATCATAGAAATACTGTATAATACGGATTCTCATAATGAGAATCTTCTCTTTGAAAATGTTCAAAACACAAAGCACACTTGTTTGATAGCTTATTTGTAAAAGGCAGAAACAAGGGGAAAAGTTTATCAGAGGTGGGTTCTAAGACCTGAAATAGAAAGGATAATTACCTTCAGGGATGTTTTATTATTAAAATGGATAATGAGAGGTACTAGGGGAGTAGATGACACTATTAGGAAAGCTGCCACAAGTGACTTAGTAATTTGAAAGATCATTTATCATTTTCAGCAGGGCTTTTGGTTCATTTTTCTGAGTGACTTTTCAAAATACTTTGAAACTTTTCCATTTTAATTTTTTGATTGCTAGACAGGCAAATTACTCTTCTCTTTTGTAAAGAAAATAAAGGTATATTTGACAATCTAGGTATATGTTTACTTGTAAATTTACAAATAAATATTTATAATTCACTTGATATTAAGTTACTCTATGTTTGCCTAGTAAACTTTGATTGAAAAGTAACAAGTTAAAATGAAAAAATTTTGATCTATTAATAAGGATGAATGTCTGAATATGCACACTATCTTTAGTCACTTCTCTTCCACTATTGTATTTTCCATCATTAGATAGAGGCAGAAATATATCTAGATAAAATATATATTCCCAAGCTTCCTAAAAGGTTTCATGTGGGGCCAAGAATGTGTAAATAACTGTTCAGTGCGGCTTCCTAAAATGAGCCTTCAAAGGAAATATTACTGGAGTGGGAGCTGTCTATTGCTTTTCAGATTCCTTTTCCTCTCAATGGTGTGGATGTATATAACATGACTGGTATCATATTAAGTACATTTTTGCTGTGTGACAAAATCAGATTAGAGGCTATGTTCTAACCAAAAGCAACCAAAACCTGACCACCAAACAACACAAGACATTGGTCAGAAGTTTCACCTGTTACTGATAGTATGAAAGAGCTGCCATGTCTCACTGCACTGCCTGGTTTTGAATTTTTGTTACTGTGAGAGACGTAAGTGTTGCAATTTCAGGCCTTGCACTGCCAGCCACACAGAATTCTCTAATTAACATGTATCTTCAAAGTAAGGGGCTGCCATATCCATTTCTGATAGGAGTGTGAGGTGCTATGCAGATGGGGAAAGAAATAGGCATGAGACATCAAGACTAAAAAATATACACACACATTCTGATGTAGCAATTAGGCAACCAAAACTTATCCAGGGAAAATTGAGTATGTTATGTATATACAGTGATGTTGAATTCAATATTACTTATAAATGCTAAAATTCTAAACCAATACAAGTACCCAAGGCTATAAAGATGATTAAGATAACTGTAATAAACTATGCATAATCCAGGAACTAAAAAAGGTCTGTGCAATGCCATGACAAGAAGTCATATTTAAGGCACTGTGAAGTCTTGTAAAGTGGTATCATGAAGTTAATTAAAGTATATTAAACATGTCAAGACATGTGATATTAGATGACAAGACTAATTCATGGAGACATCACACACTGTGCAAAATTTATCTACACAGATGCATGGCCTCAAGTTGATGGAGGTTATGTCTTGGCATTTCTGTATTAAGTTATACTTCTACTGATAATCTTTTAAACAGGGTTGCATAAGCAGGCATTCTTTTAGATGTGGAGCCAAGTATGTTGGAAAAGATATATTGAAGAGTTATGCGTTGCTGACACTGAAATGGAATTAGGGAGAGCCAAACCTTGAAATTACTGATTCTTCTGAAGTTCTAGTAAGTTGTGTGAGTTTTAACTAGTTGTTTTGATGGAGAAGAAGCATTAGATCTTTACTAATGATATGACTACAGGATTCTTTGACTTTATTTTGGAAGGAGTTGACAGAGTTTCAACCTTAACTCACCAACTGCCATTACATTACTGCATGAGGCAACAGTAGACATGCACTTGTTATGTGTTCTGATAACCAATGTGTCTAAGAAACTTCTGAAGAGATAGCCTATCTCATGGAGGCGCCAGCCATCTCTAAGTAGAATTTTACTCTCTACTCAATTATATACTGTTTGATTTTATGATAGCAAGCCTGTTTCCATATGTCCCTTTAAACAAAATTTTCTTATTTCTCACCCTGAAGGAATAATATGTATATTTTGAGTGTGAAAGAGTAATATAAATAGAAAAATAGTGTTAGGTACAACATGTGTAGGAAACTACTGAATCACTGCGGCAGACATCAGTGAAGTATGACAAAATTTCAATCCTAACCTATTTAGGGATTCATGGTTGGACCTATACTATTGGGAAGAGCCACAGGATTAGAAATGACCATGGAATTATAGCTCTAAAGGAGTTTCTGGTAAGGATTAAGTCAGCTAAATTATCCAAAGTTGTTACTTCTGCCTCTCCTCTCCCTCTTCCATTTTAGATAGCAATTGATGTTGTTCAATACCCTGGTTTCTTAGTCACTTCAGATCCTGAATGTCATCAGTGAACAGTTCTGATCAGTTCTCATCCCCAACAGGTGCAATGTGGCCAAGAAACAACTTATTGCTAGGTTGTGGCACCTTTTTTTGGAAATATATATTTAATCAAATGAAGTATACCTTCTAAATTTCAAATAAAACACCTGAAGTGAATTCAGCAATGATGTATAACTCCATTTATAATTATAAAACATGATGTGGGATGTCCTTCTGTATATGTGTTGTTTTTATTGATTGATAAATAAAGCTATTTCAGCCAATGGCATAGCAGGTAAAGCCAGGTAGGAAATAGGAACAGAGATATCGAGAAAGACTAGGTGGAGGCAAGGAGATGTCAGCCGGCCACCAATGAAATAAGACATGTAGAAAATAAGGTAGTGCCATAACCATGTGGTAATACATAGAATAATACAAATAGATTAACTTAAGACTTAAAAGCTAGCTAGAAATACGCCTGAGCCATTGGCCAAAAAGTGTTGTAATTAATATAGTTTCTATGTGATTATTCGAGACTGGGAGGCTGGGAAACAGAAGTGCAGTCTCCAGTCACATTAGACTCACAAAGATAAGATAGATAATAAAATATTTTCTTTAATTTTTGCATAATACAAATAGATTAAATATTATAACTGTAATTTTTGCTTGATAACTGTTTTGTTATGTGTAATTTTACTATGTTGAAGTTAAAACCTTTCTTTTCATTTAGACAGAAAAGGGAAAATGATATGAGATGTCCTTCCATATATGTGTTGCTTTTATTGTTTGATAAATAAAGCAGTTTCAGCCAATGGCTTAGTAGAGTAAAGCCAGGCAGGAAGTCTGAATAGAGATATAGAGAGAGAATAGGTAGAATCAAAGAGAACCAGCCAGTGGCTGAAGAAACAAGACAATGAGGTAGCACCATGGCCACATGTAAGAGCAAGCTAGAAAAATGCCTGAGTCATCAGCCAAACAGTGTTGTAATTAATATAGTTTCTGTGTGATTATTCAGATCTGGGGGGCCAGGATATGAAAGCACAGTCTCCATTTACAAAAATAACTTTAATATTTGAAGAAAATGATGTGTTGGTATTTATTCACCATGAGAAATCCTTGTAATATCCAAATGCCGAAGCATACACCACACAGTTACATGTGTGCATACACATGGTTTAGACTAAAAAGGAACTTGATTTCCATTGCTCAGATACAACTGTCATTAATTTTAAATAAGAATACTTTCAGGTCTCTCTCTCTCTCTCTCTGTCTTTCTGTGTGTGTATGTCTCATCCTCTCTTATTTGTACTTCCCCTCCCCTTCTCCCCCTCTAGCTATCTGTCTATCTATCTATCTATCTATCTATCTATCTATCTATCTATCTATCATCTATCTACCATCTAGCTATTTTCAAATAAATAAATGATAACATAGCATATAAACAAATATTTATGATATTACAAGAATTTGGAGAGATAGCTCAGCAGTTAAGATAGAATGTTTGTTCTTTCAGAGGACCTGAGTTCAATTCTCAATACCTATGGCTGCTAATTCAAAAGGCCTATAACTCCTGTTCCTGGGGATCTGATGCCTTTGTCCTCTGCAGACACTAACTCATGTGATATACACACAGAGCACACACCCACAGAAACGATAAAAATGAAATTCAGTATGCAATATTGGTATCACAAAATTACTACATACATGGATATATATAATTAAAATATAATTTAAAGTTAAAATATATTGAGCTTTAAGAAAAATTAGCTTTTTGGTAGATATGATTTTAAAAGTGTTTCAAATATTAAGTGATATTAAATTATTGTTGCATTTTATGTGTACTGGTATATATTCTTATGTTAAGCAACTGTTTTCTTTTTATTTCATTTATTATTTGTATAAAATAGTATTACTATTGTATAAGATCAAAGCTGTATGAAATAAAAGGTTTATAACTTAGAGTTAAGTGCTAGAGAAATTAATGCTTAAATTACATAATATTTACTATTATGCAGATTAATCTAAAATGCATTCAAATGATGATGTTAGAGGCTGAATCAATTATTAGGGGTGAATACTTTTATCTCTATGACTAGGAAACTGAGGCAGGAGGGTGGCAATTATGAGTCCTTCATGAGAAAAACCCCGTCCTCAAAATAAAAATAAAAACAAGTGTACAATGTAGATGGTCTGGAAGGAGACTTTGGGAGGTGGTTCGGGACCTGAGGAATAAATAGGTAAATTCAATTCAGATGCTTACACTTTCTCTATATATGTAATTCTTCATCATTGTAAATTTGCAAAGAGATTGCAGCTTGTGTAATGTAAGTTTATTTAAAACAACTTGGGCACTTTGCTAATTATCTATGTTGAACTAATGCAGGATAGGCAGATTGATGCGTCCCATAGAGAGAGTAGCCGGATGGCCATTATGAATTTGCATAATGTGCCTAAAATGGTGTTGCTTGTGACCACAGTCCTCCAAATTCCCAGAAACACATGGTAAGGTTCCAAATGTAATTATCCTGCCTTCTGTTCCTTGGGCTGACCACTAGATTGATGACAGAGCAAAGGTAACAAAATTAAACAAAACAGGGACTTCATGGGGAAGGGATTGCTCTCTGCCTCTTTGCTAAGGTGGATTATGACCATTATAAAGGGCTTTAACTAAGTGATGTTTTTTACATTACCTATAAAATACATTTCAACGTGTTAACCTTGAGAAAAATAACCCTGATTAATAATAGTTTCCAATAATTAATTCGCTCTTTAAAAAATTTTATCCAATTATAATTCTTCATCCTAGCAAGCTTCTACTTGTAATCATTCATGTTCTGTAAGAAGAAAATACTCTGAAATGGACCTAATTCAGCAGCCTGATCACAGCAGTACTAATTATAAAAATAAACTGTATAGAATGTCAAAAATAATTTGACAGATTTTTTTTCCTGTGACAACTTAAGGAATTAATAAGTTCAGCTAAAATGCATCCCTTTTAAAGTTTTTAGACATCCTCCAATTTCTGCATAGAACTGATGGAATACTCTCCACCTCTTTGAAATGGTGAGCATTTTTTTTGGCAAAATGTTAAATAAACATTAAAAACAAAATTTGTACCATCTCATGTATATCTAAACAAATACAAAAGCAACAGTAGTTGAAGAAACAAACAAACAAACAAACAAAACCCTTCATTAGGAACAGTCAAGTTTCTTTGCAAAGACTTGAAGTGTTCGAGTGGGAATGTTCACTGCCAATCTTTTAAGTGGAATGTGTTTCCTGATTAATGAGAATTATCCCACAGGGAATAAAGGGAAAGAAGTGACCTAGTCCAACATCTCTGAGCAGATGAGATTTCATTGGAGTAAAAAAGACAAGGAAAGCTTTGAATTTTTTTCTCTACAGTAAAAACTATGAATTTAAGCTGAATAAGTATTTCTTAAGAAATGAAATTATGTGGCTAGGCATGGTAGCATTTACCTTTGACCTCAGCAGGTTGGATCTCTACATATTCAAGGCTAGACTACTCAACCTATCAGTGAGATCCTGCCTTAGAAAAAGATTTTTAAGAAAGGTTTTTTGAGAAAATGATAACTGTGTGTGTTCACATTACATAGTTGTCAGTTGGAAATGTTAGATTTTTAGGAAAAGAGCATGGTAATAGCAGGAGTTAAGTATTAAATTGCCCAGAGAGGTCTGGAACTTTCCAGATTGTGACGTTATGCAAAAATCAGGTTGTTTGTTAAGAGGTTGGATTGTGGATGATGGTGAACCAAAGCAGCCATCCTGGAACCCACTTCCCAGACAGCACTAAATATAGATGCAGGGGACGTGAAGGAATCAGGGACTTCTAAGTGGTGGCTCTTATCTTTTACATGAGATAGGAATAAGAAGTAATTAAGAACACTAAATTATAGAAGTGGTACTTCTATAATGGTTTCTGAGGCAACTCTTGAAAGTTTTCAGATAGGAAAATAAAGTGTAAGAAAATTAAATATTTTAATCACATGGTAATCCTTGTAATATTTCCTTGATATATTGTTAATGCAATTGTAAAACAATGCCCAGGTTTATAGGACTGAAATTAAACAGATGAATTTCTATCCAAAGAGGAGGGGGTTGGAAAGAGAATGGAGACATCCATAGAAAGCTGGCGAGAAGATGCCGTTTGTTAACTGAAATGGAAGCTATTGAAAGTCTGATTAGAAAAGTCTGAGGACAAAAATGGGAGATTATGAGAAAGATTAAAATCAAAACTGAACAGCATCTTTCCAACAGGAGAGTCTCTCTCTTCGTCAAGATGTTTACTGTAAGCAGAGGAGCCTTGGCTCTTAGGTACAGCATCCTCCAATGCATCTTAAATTGGAGACTTTGACATTGTACTTTCAAGCTGTCACTACAGAGCAGATAAGGATAACTGGATTTTAGAGAAAGACTGTATTAAACTACAAGAACCTTTAACCTCAAGGTCAGCAGCAAGTTGGACATATTGCCTTCCCTGTCTTCAACTTCAGTTTACAGAGAAGAGAAACAGAGAAACCTGGGGGGTGAGAGGGAGAGAGGAGGAAGAAGAAAGAGGACATAAAGAGAACTAGAGAGAGGAAGAGAGAGGACGGATATATGTCCAAGTTCCAAAACCATTACCTTGTTGCTATGTGCTTATGCATATCAATATCAGCAAACTGTGGCATTTTGAATTGATATGATGCTACAGCAATGCAAGTTTTCTGCTAATGAAGTATTAGGATACACATATTATTATATTGCCTCTGCAGTTCAAGAATCCAATTCCCACTGCCCACTTTCAGATTGTGTTGAATCTGAAAACTCTGTACCATGACATTCTTGTCCTTTGGACTTTCCCCACAGTAGAGAAATAGACATTTCCTTGAAATTTTGATTGAAAATCCTCTGCTCCCATTCATTGCTCTCATTGGACTGCCCCTCCTGCGTACAAAGCCATCTTTACAAGCATGACTTGGTAAAAAGTTACCCTTGAACCCACTCTCTTGTTGTGACTTCTGTCCACTGTAACCTTTCAACTGATTCCCAGGTAACCAAAGAGTTGTTTGCTTGTTTATTTCTAATTTGTGCCCTGCCTGTATTTGAATGCATGGAATGGTCGAAGGTTGCATCTCAGTGGTGAGAGGTAGGTGGAGAGTACGGGGCCGAAAGATTTCATGATGAGTTTCTCTGCTCTTCTTCTGGGGGGCTGAATGAACTAACAATGTTTAGATGAGCATGATGCCTTAAGCCAACATTTCCACGGGGGCAATTTAAGTCACAAACAGAAACTATTAGCGTGGAAAGGATGATTGGTTGAATTACCAGCTGAAAGCAGTCTTTATGGAAAACGTACAGGAAAAACCCCTAACAGTATTGATGGACATGAGTTGACGCACCACTCAGCAGGCACCAAATCTATCTCACTAATTCCCTTGGTCAGAAGAGAAGACACTAACCCAGGGTGGAGCCAATCAACAGAGCCAAGGTGTGCCACGCAAGCTGTACACACTGGCACATCTAGAAATCTATTGTCATTGAGGTTCTTTTTTTTTTTAGGGTAATATTTGTTTTTTTTTCCATACATTGTTTTGTTTTATTTTTTCCATTCAAGAACATAATTAAAGAAATAAATTTTTTTTCCTTTCTTCCCCTTCTCCCGGTCCTCTCCCACTACCCCCCCACCCCTCCTCCCTCCCCCTTCTTCCTTGAAAGAGGGCATGGTGCCCTGCCCTGTTGGAAGTCCAAGGCCCACCCCCATCCCTCCTGGCCTAGGAAGGAGTGCATTCAAAAAGACTCGGTTCTCAAAAAGATAATACATGCAGAAGAGATAGGTCCTGGTGTCATTGTTGATGGGTTCTCCATC
>PVIU01026156.1:0-22508 GCA_004026605.1 Ondatra zibethicus | reverse complement strand
CACCCTGCTCACCCTGCCCACCCTGCTCACCCTGCCCACCCTGCTCACATTCACGGGGAAAACAGAAGTGAGCTACAGCTGCTCTACTGAATCACCTGGTTTGGGCTACTCAAAGCAGTATATTAATGAGAGGCAAGGAGAGCCGAGGTCACTGTTCAGAAGTGTCAAATGGTGACCACTCACTACAGAGGAGGCTGGAGGATGTACAGCCGTAGCAAGCAGGTGGGTGCCCAGAGAGAAAGATCAGCGTCCAGTTGGTGAGAATAGATGGCGGGTGGCTGGCTCGCTCAGCAGCGCCATAGACGTTGCATGGGCTCATCGTACACACATCCTCCCTCCACTGCTGTTGGCTCCCATTACAGAATATTTACCCCACAAAGCAATGTGGTATGTAGGCCACGTGTTTGCTTGCCTGTAAATTATACATGGATGATAACTACATTCTGTAGAACCAGATTATGAGCGTTCTAAAACAGAAGGGTTTTTAAAAGTCTTAAACAAGATTTTAAATTATTTTTAAGTCTTATTTTCATCTGAAGTACTAACCCAAAACTTATTAATAGGGTTTGAGCATTAATTTTTAAGGAAGATACCTTTAAAAGATGTGTGTATATGAGAGAGAGTTTGTGTTGTGTTTTCTCTCTCTCTCTCTCTCTCTCTCATGTAATGTATTTATACATGTGTGCAGATCTGTGCATCCATGCACATGGAGGCCAGAGGAGAATGGCATGTGTCCTGCTGTATCACTAACTACCTTGTTTGCTTGAGACAGGATCTCTCAACGAACTTGGGCCAGGCTGCCAGCCATCAAGGCCTAGCAGTGTTTCTGCTTCCCAGTCCTCTAGCACTGGGTTACAGGCAGTCATGCCTATAGCTGCCTTTTTACATGGATGCTGGGGATTTGAATTCAGGTCCTCACACAGGTCTGCAAGCACTCTTATTGCTGAAGCATCTTCCCACATATTTCCTATACCCTTTGATACCTTCAGGCACAGTGCACAGTCATTTACAGAGGTGACTGCATGATTGGTGTTAGGGGCACTACACCTACACTTAGCTTTTTTTTTTTTTTTGGCAAGGGTCCTCCCTATGCCACCACCCCCACCCTTATGCCCCGCCATTGGCTTCTGTTGCTCTGATCAGATTATAGGAGCTTTTACTTAGGATAACAAGAGCTCTTACTTGAGGCGGAGGAAATGTTGGCTGTGTAGTGTTCATGGTCTCTCTGGCTTCCATCCACAGTTTCTTTGCAGGAATTTTGTTAGCTCTGTAGGCCCAGAGAAGGGCTTCCATGGCTCATTAGACTAGTACAGTGTGCAAGTCTTCCTCACAGGCCTTGGTACTTGTAGCACTTTGAACACACAAAAGAAGGAGCAGGCACCAGTACCAATGTGCGAATTAGGTACCACACAGCTCAGCTTCCTCCCTTCTGCCCCAGTGACAGTGACAGTTCAAGTAGAGGCTCTTGTACATCTTTATGATGAGTCATCCCGAAGTCCCCAATGTGCATCCCTACAGTGGAGACTGCTGGCCTCTGGGATGCTGGGCTTTCTACTTCTTCAGATAGGTGAATCAGTTTCTCTCTCTCTCTCTCTCTCTCTCTCTCTCTCTCTCTCTCTCTCTCTCTGTGTGTGTGTGTGTGTGTGTGTGTGTGTACGTCTTTCTGTCTGTCTGTCTGTCTCTCTCAATAGATGGCTTTATTTGGAGGGCAGGTCTACATGTCATGGGACATAGATGGAGGTCAGAGGACAACTTTTCAGTAGTGTTCTCCTGCCACCTTGTTTTTGAGGCGGTGTCTCTCTTGTTTCTACTGCTGTACTGTGTTTGCAAGCTTCCAGCAGATTCTCCCACCTCTGCACCCTCCTGCTCCCATCTTGTGTTAGGACCACTGGCATCACAGATGTGTAGCACTGCAACTGGATTTGTACATGAGTTCCAGAGGTCAGACTCAGATTGTCAAGCTTGGGGGCAAGCGTTTTTACCTGCTGAGCTACCTCTGTCGATAGATAGAGATGTAGATGTAGATAATCTTCCATCTGTATCCCGGGTGTTAGGGCTGTCACAGCATTGAGAGCTAATGCTCAGTTTCTGCTGAATATGAGTGAATGAACAGGACAAGGCCACTAACAGTCAGCCACCAAGGACCAGAGTGGGGCGCAGGGTGAAATTCTGGGACTGGAAGCCTCTCCATCCAGGACATGGACATCAGCAACTTCTTTTTTTTTTTAAAGTTGAACTTTTATTTATTATTTATTTCATTGTCTGTATCTGTGCATGTCTGAGTATATGTATGTGAACCATCTGAGACCAGAGAAGACGTGGGCTCCTCTGGAGCTGGTGTTACAGATAGTTGTGAGACATCATTTGCATTAGCAACTTCTTTTCACTTGTGGCCTGAGAGTCATAATTGTACATGCCACCACTGTGGTTCAGCAGCAACAGGAAGAACCCATGAGTGGGTGTGTGAAGGGCTTGGACACAAACTGGGGCTCAGCAGTTGCTAAGGAAGCAATGGGCTCTTCTGAGACAATTGAAATCCAGCAGCAATGCTAGACAGAGGGTCTCTCTCTGTCCCCTTGCACCATGGACAGATACTTATAAACTTAGTGGCTTAAAATAATACATACTGTAGCTAGAAAGAGGTCCCAGTGTTAAGAGCACTGGCTACCCTTCCAGAGGACCTAGGGCTGATAACCAGTACCCACAGGCAGTCGCGATCTGCAACTTAGTTAGGGTATCTAATGCTGTGAAGAGACACCACGACCACAGCAACTCTTATAAGGAAAAAAAACATTTAATTAGGTTTAGTTCATTATCATCATGGTGGGGAGCATGGCGGCATGCAGGCAGATGTGGTGCTCTTGCAGGGAGTCCTATGGCTTGCAGTCTACAGGAAGTTGACTGACTCACCGGAGAGTGTCCTGAGCATAGGAAACCTCAAAGTCCGCCCCCACAGTGATACACTTCCTCCAACAAGGCCATACCCATGCCAACAAAACCACTCCTCCTAATAGTGCCACTGCCTATGAGATTATGGGGGCCAATTACATTCAAACTGCCATAGTAACTCAAGCTCTCTTCTGCTCTCTTCTGGCCTCCCTGGTCACCAGGCATGTACATGGTTTACCACAGACATGTAGGTAAAACACCCATATACATTAAAAATGAATGAGATGATATGCATTTTATTTTAGTGTTGGAGGTCAGATTTCTGATTCTGACTCACTGGTGAATGTCAAGGTGTGGGGAGTGGCTGAATCCTCCTAGGGATGGAGGCTAAGGGAGGACCTGCCCCTGTCTTTCAGAGACCATAGGTTCCTGCTCCTCCCCTCCTGGCAACCCCTCCATCCTGGGCAACAGCACCTTCTCCTGACCTTGTTCCTCTAGCCTTCCTCTCAGGAGGAACCAACCAAGGTCTGAAAACTACAGGAGTAAACAATTTGGACACTTACCTTTAATCCAGCACTTAAGAGGTAGAGGCAGGAGGATCAGGAGTTCAAAGCCAACCCTGGTTACATGAGTCTATCTCAAATAACAATAAAGTAGCAATTATGTCTTGTAAGTGTTAATAACTCATATATATTATAATCAGTTGTTGTTCTTCATCTCTTACCAGTTCTGATTTAATAAGTCAAACTTCACCAGTCTTACAAGTGAAAAAAATCATGATCCTTGTGGAATTCAAGGATATCTATGATTCTGGCATCCTCTACAATCTGGTAGTATTCTCAGGTTAGCCTGTCCACAGAGTTGCTTTGCTGTCCATGATTGTGGAGATGAGGGTGGGGAAGTCTTGGCAGGTATGGTGTGATCTTCCTTAACCCCTCCCTGGGGATGGTCAGGCCAGGATGCTAGAACTGCGATGTCAGCATTGAAGTCTTCATCTAGAAAAACCTGGCACAGGTTGTTTCAGCCTCGGTTTCTTTATCTGAGTTACGGTAATAACGTCTATTTTAGAGGGTGGCCTGAGGATCCCATAATGATTCAGACATATACCATACCTGCATGTTTCCAGAACCCTCCACAGAAGCATGATGGACATACATGCACAGCCTTTATAGAAATGGCATGTTTGTTTGTATACAGATTTTTTAAAGATTTATTTATTATGCATACAGTGTTCTGCCTGTATGTGTCCCTGCAGGTCAGAAGAGGGCACTAGATCTTATTATAGATGGTTGTAAGCCACCATGTGGTTGCTGGGAATTGAACTCAGGACTTCTGGAAGAGCAGCCTCTGGGCCATCTCTCCAGCCCCGTGTATACAGATTTTTATACACAGTTCAATGCATAGACAATTTGTCCCTGAATATCTTTGATCCACAGTTAGGTGAGGCCATGACCACAGAACTCAGATGTAAAGGGGGCTAACTATGAATGTAGTAGTGACAGATACAAACCACTACCATGACAGGGAGAGTTCTACAAGGGTACTGTTGTGGCTTCTCACACCCTATAATACCCACAGTCTCTAAGCTCACAGCCCCGGGCATCCTTCACTTGTTATGGAAACCCACCCAGAAAGCTCTGGTTTCCTGGCAGCCTAAGTACCATGTTCATAGAGGACTGCACACTGAATGTCGTCAGACTCAGAACTATGAATGGCTAGCTCCTGAGCAACAGAGATAGGCCAAAGACCTGAACCTGCTACACCATGTTGAATTCAGCACTGCTTTCTAGCTGCTCCTCAGTGGGGCTGTTGCTTTCCTAAGTGAGGAGTTAATCAGGTCCTGGGCCCCCAGTCCAGGCGTGGACAGGATGCTTAACAAAACATCAGCAAAGTGTGTCTCCTTAGGTCTCCTGTCTCCAAAAGAAACCAGCGTGAGGAGGGTCCTACCTACCTATGTTCTGGTACCAAGTAGGCTGCGCTTACTGTGATGCCATGCATCTTCCTGATTGGTGTTTATTTAGGATACAGATGTGTTCTTCATGAGAAGATAGGAGATATCCAGTCCTAAATATCCCACTAGGAGCATTTGAATCTGGGGACAGTGGGATCTTGACCCGTTCTCAAGGCTCATCCACATGGGGGCAAGTATTGGGATTCCATTCCTTTGTATGTCTGAATGTAACTCTGTTGTGTTGGATACATCACTTCTATATTTCTGTCTGTCAGTCCATCCATCCACCTTCAATCACATATAAATTACATACACTCTTTGTCTAGTGTGTTAGTTATTTTTGTTGTGGTGGTGGCGGAATATCTGAAAGAGGTTCCCGTAGAGAAGGGGGATTTATTTTTTGCTAGCACAGTTTTAGGTGGTGCACCTCATCATGGGAGAGAAGGCTTGGTGTCTGGAATGGCCCTGTCCATGGTGGGAGAAACTCATGGTGTGCTTGATCACACTTTGGTGGCTCAGGAAATCAAGATGGGGACAGAAAGCATTCAGGGACAAAATACCCACAAGGGTCTGTCCCAAATTACCTGGTTCTCCCTGCTAGACACCACTTCCCAACAATTCTAGAACCTCCCAAAACAGCACCAGCAGCTGGGAGCAGGTGTTGAAACATACAGGACTATGGAAGATGGTGCAGACCTGAAGCACAACTCCTGATAGGAAGGACACTGCTGTGCAAGTTTACCGAGACTTTGGCTGCCAGTTTTCGGCAGTGCACATCCAGGAGTGGAACCGCTGGGTCATGGGCCTGCTGCTATGAGGAAGTCTTGGAGGAAATGTCAAATGGCTTTCCCAAGGAGCTGCCCCATCACAACCCACCAGCAACATATTGGGGCTCATTGCAACCCAGCAGCGGTCCAAACCTGGATGCCACCATGGTCCCAGGTGACAGTGCAGGCCAGTTAGATGGGCCCAGCCCATATAGCAGCATGGGCCTCAGACACCAATCTGGCTCCAGTTGGTGACCAGACCACTGGCTTCTGCATGGCTCTCAGTGATAACAGGAGCCACAGACATCACTTCATGCCCCCTCAGCTGCTTCAGAGTCTCAGACCAAGGCTGGCCCTTGGCAGTAGTCCAGGCCTGGAAATGAACTCAGTGGCTTGCAGAACATTCACATTAGCTTGTACCTTACCACCCTCGCCTTTTCAGATCTGCCTCTGTCCCCAGTCCATGAACCGCTCCACCTCTCTCTCTCTCTCTCTCTCTCTCTCTCTCTCTCTCTCTCTCTCTCTCTCTCTTTCATCTCCTCACCTTGTACCCGCTCACCACAATGGTATCAGCACTTGGTTGAGACCTGCCCCATCAGCCTCATGTGAGGCAGGGGGCTAGAGTCCCCAGGGCGCTCCTGATTGAGTTCTGTCCCTGCAAGCTGCGTGGCATGGTAGGGAGCTGTGGCTGTTGCTGTGTTGCAGCCCAGGGCTAGAGTCCCCACCAACATGTCTCCTTGATAATAGCCATTCCTCTGCAAGGTGGGCCAGCTAGCTCCTAATTTATATTTCCGTAATGAGTAACCATGTTGAGTGCCCTTCCTTATGATAATTATCATTTTCATTTCTTCCTTAAAGAACTGATTATTCTGATCCTTTCCTAGCTGGAAGATCTTCCATTGCCGACTCATGGGAATGCTTTATGCATTCTGGACCCTTAGACCCTTATGGGATATGCGATGCACAAACATTTTCTCCATGTAGTGTCGTTTGGTGTAGGAAAGCTTACATTTTGATGCCCTACAACTTTCCATTTTTTTCCTTTAATTGCTTGTTTGCTAAATGTCATCTAAGACACCAATCTGAGGTCATACAAGTTATAGTTATGCTTTTTTCTATGTAGTTTGTAGTTTTAGCTCTTACATTTGACCCATTGGAATTTCTTGAGTTGATTTCTGTTACATGTGAGGTAGGGGGTCCAAATTCATTCTCTTGAATGTGGATTTCCAGTTGTCCTGTGCTGAAAAGACAATTGTCTCCTCATAGGATGCCACAGGTACACTTGTCAAAGATAAATTTGATTACCAATGTTAAGAGTTTACATCTGGGCTTTTAGTTCTGCCCCTTGGGTCTGTGTCTCTACCTCATGTTGATCTCTCCATAGTCTTAACTACTGTAGTTTACCATTTATTGGGGAACCTCGCGTGTCCATGCGTGAGCATCATACATGAAAGACACTCATAGCTTTGGGATGAGAACATGCTAACCCACTGACTGACCACTTCAAAAGCAGCATTGATTTCATCTTTCCTCTAGCTGTCTACTAAGCTGGGTCATTTATCTTAACATTGCCTGGTGGGAAGAGATGAGCCCAACAAAATCATATTCTAAGAAAGCATCACAAAGTTCAAGTTAAGTAATAAGAACCCTTTCATTTATAGAAAGCTCTGAGGTAGAGTTGAAAATTGGATTTTACTGTTTATTTATCAATCCTGCTAAAGATAGAAGGCAGGACCTTGTATGGGGCGGGCAAGGACTACAGAAGCGAATCATACTCTGAGCCCCAACGATGTTTTTTGCAATGTTCTCAATAACACTGTAGGACGTGGGCATGCGTGCTAGCTTCCCTAAAGCACTGCTGAGGAGCAGGTAATCCCAGAATTCTATAATATCCAGATAAACATGGAGGAAATGACATGAGAAATGGATGTGGGTGCGTGGACCAGGCTCACTCTTGCCCCCACCTCCTCCGAGCCTCAGTATTACTCTAGGAGGGTGGTGGCGCTAAGTGCTTCTCTCCCTGTCCCTACCTGTCTATCTTCCTTGTCTCTCACCTGCCTCTGCCGCCTCCGAATCAGCTCTGCACTCCACTGCTCCAGGGAGCCTTCTGCGAGGCTCTATATGGTGTCGAGACATTCCTTCCTGAGAAAGGAAAGAGGCCCATAAGATTCAGGTCCAGGAAATCAGACAGTTACGAGGTCCACAGGGCCCCTCCCCAGTGTTCTCTGGGAAGAGGACACTCTCTGGTGGAGCTGCCTCAAGCTAGGCAGGGTGCTCCAGGGACATTGGTTTCCTTTCATGAGTCATCCCTCACGCTGGAGTGGACAGTTAAGTTATCCATGCTTCTGAAATAACCCCCCATAGTCTCATTGATTCACCTTGATAGACATGACTAGACTTAGGTGGAGTCATTTCTTTGGTCTATTGGCGCATCAGTCCATAGACGTTTGTTCATCTCTTCGGAAAAAAAAATCACACAACCCCTTCATTGTCCGGCTGCCAGCATGGTGGTCACACATCCCGTATCACAGGCATCAGTAGAGCCAGGAAGAGAGTGGGCTCTAGAATCTCAATAAAGGCTTTATATCCATCAGCTGCATAGGGCCTTGCCACCAGGATTCAGAAGGAAGAACTGTGACTTGAAAGAAAGTTATATACATATGCTGGCACCGCGCAGATGGGCATGTTCCTCTCTTGCACGTGTTCCACTGTCTGCCCACATCTCTTCCTGGCCAGCCTGAGGTTGACTGATGTGGAGTATCAGTTGAAGATGTGATACATTTGTTTACGCTGTGGAATATGTGATTAATGATGTAAAGATGGGCTGCATTCTTTCATGCTGCGTTGTTTAACTCTGTGAAGCTGTGTTACTTTGCCCGTCTACAACCCCTGATTGGTCTAATGAAGAGCTGAATGGCCAATAGCTAGGCAGGAGAGGGATAGGCAGGGCAGAGAGAATAAGTAGGAAGGGAACTCTATGCTGGGGGAAGAGAGAGGAGTGAGAAGAGGAGGAGAGGAGGCCACCAGGGGCCAGCCACCCAGCCACACGGCCAGCTGTGGAGTAGAAAGTGAAGAAAGGTATATAGATAGAATAGAGAAAGGAAAAAGCCCAGAGGCAAAGGGTAGATGGGATGATTTAAGTTTAAAAAAAAACTGGCTAAAAACAAACCAAGCTAAGGCTGGGAATTCATAACTAAGAATAAGTCTCTGTGTATTTGGGAGTTGGGTGACAAGCCCCCAAAGAGTTTAAAAAAAAAAAACAACTACAGACTGAGATTATTCCTGGCATCCAGCATGTGCTTAGTCAACAATGTAAAACTGGATGGATATTTACAAAGAACAGAGCTACCTCCTGCCTGCCCTGCATCCTTACTGTGCACGGACTACATGTAGGAACGCAGGATAGCACGTCCGGAGGCACTGTGAAAATGGGCACGGCTATGACGAATAGAATACGCCTCCGTGTACCATTGCTGAGAGCCGCTCATCAGGGTAATTCACGCAGCCATTCCTTCCCCAGAAACAGCCTTCTCACAGGCTCCTATCGACTTGGAGAGCCTGCAGTTTGGGGCAGCTTTGGTTAAAATGAGAAGAATCCACTTAATTAGATAAGCCTGGGACAGAAGAATTTGATCGTAGAAAGCTCTTTATAGTCCCCCAGTGTCCTGCTGGTAAGGTGAATCTGTTGACATTCCATGGCCACAGGGCCCAAAGAACACATACCTTCCCTAGACAGGAGGGGGGAAGCTGCCACAAATTTAACTGAATGGAAACCCATCTCCTTTCTGTGGGGGAGCAGAAACTTCCTGGAGAAACAGCAAGTGCTCTTCCTGCACTGGAATCCACCCCGGCACAATTCCTCACAGTGTCTCTAGGACATTACCTGGAGCATCTATCTCCATGTTGCCCGTGAAGGCCCCGGAGCTGCTGCTTATACAGTTGCATGATGAGCAGGTTCACCGGCCTTGCGCTAAGGGCTTCCACCATGGGCAAGCCTTGTCCTAAAAAGACTTGGAGCTGGAGAGATAGCTCGGTTGATAAAGGGCTGAGTCCCCAAGCTTGTGGGTCGAAGTCATGTCCCCATGTGGAAACAAAGTGGAGCCTAGTGGCCATGTGTTGTCGTTTCTGTGCTGGCCGGCCAGTCTAGCCTGCACAGCCAGAGTTCCAGGCTTCTTTCAAAGAAAGGAAAAGAACAGAAGAGTGAAAGGCCACAAAAGACAAGCTAGTTTTGACCCGAGCACCATGTTTTGCACCTTCAGGACCCCTCTAGCATGTCCAAATCCAAATGTGAGGCCCACCTGGTTACTAGGGCTTTCTGGTTCAGGGGATAACTTTATGCTATAAAGAAGGCTTGAGCAGCTCAGTGAGGGATGGCCCAACTCCATAACCAGAGGTGAAGGTAGAAGCTGCCCATTGGCCTAAGGCAGCCTCCCCTAGTCAAAGGTGAGTCCTCCTATTTCTTTCCAAGTTCACAAGCTGGAGCCCAGTAGCTCTGCTTCTCTGTCATTCACCAGGGAGGCGAACAGTGGACCTTCCCAGCCACCGTGACAACGGCCTTCACAGTAGGCACATCTGTGCTTCTTTCTAGCCATCCCTTCGCTCTAAAAATACTTAATGAAGCTCTACAGCACATGGAGCAGTTCTAAGTGTGAGGCAAACGAGAGTTGATACAACACCCGAGCATCCCGGCTGACAAGGTGCTTGATTTGAAATAGCAGCAAAAGGAAACAGAAGTCAGATGCAGCCACAGTTGTGGGTGGCAATTAATGGGTATGACTAAAACAAGCAGAGCAAGGGAGGGGCTCCTGGTGACCAGGCAGCTTCTCTGCAGCATTTGAGTAGAGTTAGGAATAAAGGGACATGGCTAGCCCTGGGTTGTTGGGGCTGGGGGTGGGGAACTACTTGGGGGGAAGGCACAGTAAATGCAAAGGGCCTGAGGTGGATATGTGCCTGGGACATCAGAAAAAGGCAGACGGGTGTACTGGAAGGAAGAAAGCAAGTATCAGGGAGAGCAGCAGGAAGCACAGAGATCCCCCTTACACACATGAGACATCCCTTCCTGGAAGATGGGCACTTGGAAAGCCTCGAGCAGGTAGCAATGCTGACTTTTGAGTTTCTGCCTTCCTTCTCAAGAGGTGGTCTTGGGGGAGTGATGGAGCCTCTCTGGGCCAGTCTCTTGTGTGACATAGAAACAAGCTCAGTTACAGCAGCACACAATGGTGTGCAGCCATCTTCTTCCTCCCCAGTGGGAAAGCATCTCTTGCCCCTCATGGTTCTGCCATCCCTACTCAGGGCTGGGAGAGACCTGATGTCTACAAGGGAAAAGATGATACCCACCCAGATTTTCAGAACATGGAGTATGTCACACACACCACCAGATTCTTCCAGCAGCACAAAGTATGCTGTTATTGTTAGCAACTAAGAGCTTTACAAATGAGGACACAGAAGTCTGGGGACTTGGAGTATGCTGCTCCAGAGGCCAGGGAGGAACCGGTTTGTGTATCCTGCTTCCCCTCTTAGGGCTGTCAGCTCTGCCTTGCCTTTCCCATGAACTCAAACTTCTACTTCTATGTCCGAATCCTTTCTCTGTTCCCCAACCTCCCACACTGTACTCTGAAATGCTGAGGCACAAGGGAACTGTCACCTCTCTGGGCATACTGAGAGAGGTGAAAGCCTAGGGCTGGGTTCTCTGAGTACTCTCTGAGTTCTCTGAGCCGGAAGAAAGTCCCTTGGCAGATGAAGTCCAAGCGCCTCGCATTTGCATCAGTCAGGACAGGCTAGGCTGGGCAGAGAGACAAATCAGCCTGGGGACTTATCCAGTACAGGTTTCTTCCTCATCCGTGTTGCACACAGTGCTCTCCTGAAAGTGGTGACAGGGATATTGAGGCTTCTTCTACCCTAGAATGTCACAGGCTTAAATACATTGCTGCTAAGGTCGGCTCAGGAAGAGAAGCCAAGGCATAACCTGTACCTTCTAGGGACAAGGCTGAGTAGCTTTCACACCTCACTCTTATTTCTTTGACCATCATTCCTGCAAGGAAGGCTGGGAAATATAGATTTGGGAAGAAAGAATGAAGTGGTGGGCCACTGCTTGGCTGCCACAGCCACCATCTTGCCCAGTTCTTATGCTGGACCAGGGGCTAGCAAAGCCAGGTCCACTTTGGAAAGGATGGTGTGCTAGTTTGAATGAGAACTGCCCCATAAGCTCATGTATTTGAAACTTGGTCCCCAGTTGATGAACTGTTTGGAAAAGATTAGGGGGTGTGGCCTTGTTGGAGGTATGCTATTGGGAGTAGGCTTTGAGGTTCCAAAAGCCCTGGCCAGGCCCAGTGTCTCTGTCTCTCTCTGTCTTTCTCTGTTTCTTTGTCTCTCTGTCTCTGACTCTGTCTCTCCCTTCTTCCTGCAGATCAGGATGTAAAGCCTTAGCTACATCTCCAGCACCATACCCGTTTGCCATGCTGCCACACTCCCCACCATGATGCCAATGGGCTAACCCTCTAAAACTTTAATCAATCAAATGCTTTTGATAAGAGTCGCCTTGGCCATGGTGTCTCTGCGCAGCAATGAAGACAGATGGGGTGGGATTTTGGAACACAGTGTTGGAGCCACTGGGCTACTGGCTTTCACCTCCCTGTCAGCCACTTTTCTCTTTGCTGTGGCTGTACGCCTGACAAGGAGCAACTTGCGAGGGCTTGTGCTTGCTCACAGTTTGAGTGGCACAGACCTCCATGGTGGGGAAGATGGAAAGTGTCAGGAGGGGATACTTATCTATATCTATAGTGAGGAAGAAGACAATAGACAGGAAGTGGGGCTGGGTTATAAAATCTCAAAGCCTGCCCCCTGTGACTTACTTCCTCCAATAAGGTTCCACAATCTTCACAAACAGCACCAACCAGCTGGGGATCAAGCATTCAAATATATGAGCCTGTGACAGACATTGCACATTCAAATCACAAGCACTTTTGAGAATTTCCCCACTGTTCAAATGGCTAGTGCTTCTAGGCTATGGACCATGGAGCCTGTGAGGGCATGGGGAGACTAGAATTCCCAAAACTCAGCTAAACCTCCGCACTGTAGATGGAAAAAGTGTTGTCACTACTGGATTAAGACCAGACATGGGTATTTTAAAGCTTGGCTGTCTTGTCACAGACAGCCTCAACTGGCACACATGGAAACAATTTCTATCAGGTGAAGATGGGTGAGAAGTCCTCATAATGAAAAATCTCTGGAACCCCAGGATTAGCGTTTTCTATCAGCTCTGAGAGCCTTCCATATGCCAGACTCTGTGCTTGGTTAATGGAGCAGAAAATCCAACCCCTTGTTGTGAAAAAAATCCAGTCAGAGGTGTCTGTGTGTATTGGTGGGAGGGACCGACATGTAAACAGACAATTGTGAAGCACTTGGATAAGTGTCCTGACAGAGGGAAGCCCTTCTTTTCTTGGAACTCAGTGGAAATGCACTGATCCCAGCATCCTAGGATGCTAGGATCCCATCAGAGGGCTTCCTAGGGCTAGGACTATCAGAGAAGGCTTCCAAGCAGAGGCAGCATTTAAACTAACACTTGGGAGCAAAGAGGACTTAGCCAGAGCCTGGGAGAAAGAAGAGTAGTATTTCATGAGGTGGGGCCAGTGAGCAAATACAGAGGCAGGAATGGTAACCAAGTTCAGGAACCAGAAGGAACACTAGGTAGCACCGAGTCACATTAAACAGAAAGGCTGTTGGGCACCAATGAGTAAAAGGATGACCCAGAGATGGACATGCAAGTCAGGTATCTAACAAGAATCTTGCATCCAGAGCAAAGAACTTCTGCAGTTTAATGCAAGTAAAAGTTTGGCAGAGACAGATGTTTCTCTGGAGAAGAGACACACACGTGAACAGGCTCAAAGAGCTGCCCCGCGTCACTCATTGTTGGGAAAGCTTGAACTGAGCCATAGTGAGACACCACTGTGCATCCATCAGGATGGGTGTGAGTCAATGCACAGACAGTAGCAGATGTTAGCAGCTGAGCCCACATGCCCTGCTGGTGGAAATGCGAAGTTGCACAGCTACTATGGGAATCTGATGGCTATAAATGAGCAAAACAAGAATCCTGCATTTGGGTTCCCTCAAAGAGACATGTGCACCCACATTTGTAGCATCTTTGCTACAGACCCAAGAACTGGAGGTGTGCTGGGGAGACTACAGAGCTCCTTGCTTGCCTGTCACTCAGATGCCAATGAGCAGAAACAGGACTTAAATGTTAAAAATACACTTTATTCAGAGATCCTGAAATCAGAGAAGACAGCGAATTGCCATTCTAAATATTCTTATATCACATCTCCAGACAGAAGATTAATACAGAGAAAGGTGGGAACAAAGACCATCAGTCATTCCAAAACTCAGCTCCCCTTTCTCCTCAGGGATCAGCCAGGTTTCTAAAACTCGCCATGTCCGTGTCTCCTTATCATCAATTAGGTTAGGTTGGCTGGCCAGTGATCCCCAGAGAACCCCATGTCTGGGACTCCCCACAGTTTGGAATTCAAGCATGGCACCCAAGCCTGGCTTTTTATGTGGGTTCTGGGGGTTGAATATGGGTTCTCATACTTGCGTGGCAAAGCGCCTTACGGCCTTTATAGACAAAGCACTTATAGAGGTATTTCCATGGCCCAGTTATCTACACACACACTCAAGAATGGCAGAGGGCCTTCTGAAGGACCCGGTCTTCCCTCGGAAGCAGGAGCTTACATATGTGGGACACAAGCTTAGGGGACTCAGTTTCACGAAGGTTCCTGCTGAGGCTCCCAGAGACCCCTCAAAGGCATTGCTGAAATACCTGCCTGGGAGGGCATCCCCTCCTGCCCCATGACTGAAGGGGTGGCCCAGGGAACTCTGGTTACAACTGACCTTCGGAACTGCCTCCCTCCTGTCAGGTGCCAGGCGTCATCTGGAACCTGTAAAAAGTTCATTTAGAGCGAGGTGGAGGCTGGGCATCCTGGGTCTGCCCCTTCATGGGAAGCCAAACCACCCTTTTAAAAAGGAATTAATTCAAAGTAAGTCCTTAGGATCCCAAATCATTAACAGACATGTTCCACAAATGTCCAAATAATTGCAACTCTGGATGTCTGAAAACCTCTTTCTGTCCTCAGTGGATGAACTGTCTGGAATAAAGAAAGGGCAGAGCTGTGTGGAAGATTCCAGTTTGCACATGAGCTGTCCGGAGGCTTGGTCTTTATTAAGCTGGAGGAAGTGTCTATTGTAGGAATTTTCCTTCATTCTCCATTTTGTATTTTCTGGCTTCAAGGGTTGGCAAAAGGTTCAAGCCTGTAGCAGACTCCGCAGGGGACAGAGCCCTTGGGTCTTGCCTGGGGTTCCCCCTAGACTCTGCTCCAAAGTCTATGCTGCATCATAGACTTTCCAAGAGTCTCAGAAACAGAGTGACTCCCTCAGGGCCACCCAGTTGATGAAGATTGGCGAGAATTGAGGACACAAGCCTCTGGTCTAGAAAAGGCTGAGTCTGATCCTGGGGGCTCCGAGGAAGATGCCTCCCACTCACTGTGTAACGTGTAATCCTCCTGCCTCCACCCCTAGAGTTTTTGTGATGCCAGGGGTCGTATCCACTGCTTCCTTTCATGCTAGGCAAATGCCATAAAGACTGATCTATAGCCCTGGCCCCAGGCAAAGGGGTTCTTGATGCAGAAGTCCTGAGAGGTTTTGTTGTTCCTCATTTCCCACCATCCTCCCGCCATCCCCATTGTCCAACCATCTTCCTGTCATCCTCCTGCCTCTCCAGCATACTCCATCCCCAACAGTTCCTTTAAGATGTGCAGGTATCTCAGTTTCAAAGAGATTAACAAAGTCAGGGAACCTTCATGAATCTAGGACCCTGGGTCTCTGGGTTATACCAAACTGCTTGCTCTCTTAGCCACCCAGCCTCTGCCACCTCTGACCTCAGGTCCTTTCACAGGCTCGCTGTATGCTCTATGGCGGTTCCTGCCACTGATCTAACAATCTAACAGTGTTCTGTTGGGGCTCCTCTCCCTCTACCCCCGCCTCCCATCTCTTCCCCTGTTCTTCCCAGAGGTAGGGCTCTCTCAGCCTCAAGGTTGATAGCATCTTGTCACGGAGGTTGGCCGGGCAGGCTAAAGGGAGACAGAAACCGATAAACTTTCTTTTGATCTCCCATCTACAGTCTGAAAAAATAAATCTGTTGGTGGGTCAGAGCCCATCAGTTGGAATGGTTCCTTGTTCCACGTGCAGTTCAGGGTACCTGACTCTTGCAAAGTTCACGTCAAAAGCAAGAACTACACTGGGGAGGGATTTAAGAGAATGGGCAGGGAACCTAATTAGGTGAAAATCATTTAAATGGTTTTTCAGGCATCTTTGATTTAAAGCATTTATCACCACCTAATGCATAATTAACAGCAGGACAAACGACTGAACAAAAGCTCTCCTACCCAGAGGGATTATGTTAATTTTCATTAATCTTATATATTACCATCTCTCTCCAAATGAATGTTATCTTAAAGGTCCAAATGCCTCCTTTGATCTTGGGAGGGAAAGAAGGAGGGAGGAGGGAAGGGGGGAGGAAAAAGAGTTTGTTTAGAAATACCATTTTAACCACAGAATCTGAGCACAAGATCAGAAGTTTTGTGTATCCAACCACAAAAAGATGGAAATCTGTGGGGAAGATGAGACACTAGCTGTCCCCAAGAAAGCAGGTGTATTTTACAGTTTGGTCCATGTTTGGAGTCTTTAGTTTATGGTTTGTTAAGTCCTGACGTGTGTGTGTGTGTGTGTGTGTGTGTGTGTACAAAAACAAGACTTTCTGACTGACAAATTCTGCCACGTAGAATCCCCAAGAGTCACTCTGCTGTGCCTTAGTAGAGACAGTGGTAATGTGATGCCTCTTCTACAGTTCTGTCACCTGAGACTCTCAAGTAGCTCAGGTTGGCCAGGAACTCGACCTGAGACTGAGGATAACCTTAAACTCCTCATCTCCTGCCTCAACCTCTGGAGTCCTGGAGTTGCAGGCATGCATCACAGGCTTGATTTGGTCTTCAGATTTTGAATTCTTAAATGGATGAAGCCAATGATTTTTTTTTTAAAAGATCTATTTATTTATTATGTATACAGCATTCTGTCTGGATGTATGCCTGCAGGCCAGAAGAGGGAGCCAGATCTCATTATAGATGGTTGTAAGCCATCATGTGGTTGCTGGGAATTGAACTCAGGACCTCTGGAAGAGCAGCCAGTGCTCTTAACCTCTGAGCCATTTCTCCAGCCCAAGCCAATGATTGTTGAGTGAGGTTTCTGTCCTGCCCAGTTCCCGCAGTCATTAAGTCCCAAAGAAATCACACAGAGGTCTACATTAATTATAAACTGATTGGTCTAGTATCTCAGGCTTCTTATTAACTTTTATAACTTATATTAGCCCATAATTTTTGTCTGTATTAGCCATGTGGCTTGGTACCATTTTTGGCGAGGTAGTCACATCTTGAGTCTTCTGCATCTGGGTCACAATTGCAGATTGCACTTCTCCCTTCCCAGCATTCTCATTGCCCCGCCTCTACTTCCTGCCTGGTTGCCCCGCCTATACTTCTTGCCTGGCTACTGGCCAATTAGCATTTTATTAAAAATAATACAAGTGACAGGATAAAAGACCATTGTCCCACAGCAAATGATTACTTAGATCAAAGGCTAGAGGGTCCATTCACCTCTGGAAAGGTCCTTACAGACACACCCAGAGGTGTGCTTTACCAAAATCCTGTGTTGTAACTCTCAGTCCGATCAAGATTAACTATTACAAGTTCCCAGCACCTCCCATAACAGTACCACCAGCTGGGGTCACAACCTTTAAGACATGAACCTGTGAGACATTGTGTGATCAAGTTAGAACAAACAGCAATTTTAAAAAAGCTAGCAATAATGTGAACAACAATATAGACAGATACAAGCACACACAAACATGTCTGACTCTACATGTGAGTATGTTGAGTAGCTTCACTGTATCTATGTAACAGGTGCGAATACATGCTCAGGTCCCCTTAAAGGAATGCAGCGAGCTCATTGTCGTCCCTGGACTAGTGTACAAATGGTCACCACAGAGAAAGTGCCCACGCATGACATCTCCAGAGTTGTCTTAGGATGTTTGTTTGTTTTTAAAACAGGATCTCAATGTGTAGATCTGGCTGCCCTGGAACTTACTCTGTAGACCAGGCTGGACTTGAACTCACAGAGTGCTGGGATTAAAGGCATGCATTAGCATGCCCAGTTCCAGCATCATTCTTTTAAAAATGTTTTATAACCAGGCGGTGGTGGTGCATGCCTTTAATCCCAGCACTTGGGAGGCAGAGGCAGGCAGATCTCTGTGAGTTCAAGGCCAGCCTGGTCTACAAGAGCTAGTTCCAGGACAGCTAGGACTGTTACGCAGAGAAACCCTGTCTCAAACAAGAAAAAAATAGTAAAATAAAATAATATTTTATATTATTTTTATTTACGTGTGTGGCATTTGTACAGGTGTCCACTGAGGCCAGAAGAGGGCATAGAATACTTTGAAGCTAGAGCTACAAAGTGGTTGTGAGCGACTCAACATGGGCGCTAGGAATTGAATTCTGGTCCTCTGAAAGAGCAGTAAGCACTCTTTCTTTAATTTTCAAAATCCATTTTTATTTTATGTGTGTTGGTGTTTTGCCTACTTGTATGTCTATATGAGAGTGTTGAATTTCCTGGAACCCGAGTTCTAGACAGCAGGGAGCTGTCATGTGGTTGTGGGAATTGAACCCGGGTCCTGAACTGGAAGAGCAGTCAATGCTCTTAACCGCTGAGCTATCTCTCCAGCCCATACTTTCAATCCACCGAGCTTTCTTGCTAGTCAGTATCACTTGTTCACTGGTGAAGAAGCCAAACCTCAGAGAAGTTAGTCAATTTGCCCAAGAACATGCAGAATGTAGGACCCAATGGTGGCGGCGGCTACAGACTTGATCAAAGGCTGACTTTGGATCCTATCCTACTATCTCTCTGCAGCAAAGCCAGGCTCTCTGGCCCCAGTGCCTTCTGATAATGTCGTCTCACTTAATCCTGCAGCTGATGTGGCCCACGGGCCATGTTATCCTCACTCTGCTGATGAGAAGGAGCGTCAGAGTGGAAAAGGACTAGAAGGATCCAGGGCCAAGGGCAGGCCTCCAGGACCCATGGGGCCATCATTCTGGGGCAGGAGTATACCTCAAAGAAGGGGACACAGGCTGGCCTGTGAGGGGTAAGATACAGATAAGCCCAGTGGGTTTCCAGAGCTGGGCCAGGCTGCCTGTGGAGCAGGACTGTTTACTCAGCTGTAGGAGATTGCAGGCAGGGTTGGTGCTGATAAAGTCGGCTTCTTTCAAACTAAACATGGTCTTTCCTCTGAGCTGGCAAGCTGGGGTAGAAGACTGCAGGGTCTCCGTGCGTCTTTCCGGTCCTATCACTGACCACATATCTCCCTGGGCTCTCATGGGGATGTTTGAATGAACTCTCCAGGAGATTCAGGCTGCCATGAGTAGCTTCACAGAATGGTCATCCAGGACTGAAGTTCACAAGCCCAGGACAGTCCTTTGAAGATGATGGCCAGGCCATGAGTGGCTGGTGTGGCCCTGTAGTTCTCAACCCTGAATGAATGGCTCCTAGGGCTGAAGAAATAGCTGCTGGAGGGGCTGACTGGCAGGACTAAGAAAAACTTTCACCTTGAGCTGCTCCAGGCCCTAGAGTGTTCCATATGCATTCTCATTTCAAGACTCACAGTCTAACTGCCAAAGAAGAGACGTGTCCACTCCTCCCCATGTTATCAGTTAAGAGCACAGAGTGGAAGAGATGAGAAGGGTCACTCGGAGTCACAGCTGGTCCCTCTGAGGTTTGCCTGATCCCAAAGCTCTGACGGTGGTGGCCTGACCCCCACAATGACAGTAACTGTCATATTCTAGTGGCAGGCAGGGTGTTTTGTTGCTGTTGTTTTGTTTGTTTGTGTTTTAAGATGACTGCAACAATGTATTCCAGCTCCTTATCTTCATATAATGTGCTTGGACGTTCTTTCTAGGAGTGGTAGGTGTTAGCATCCAGGCACATCTTGGCCGTGCCCCTTGGGAACCTGGCACAGTGTGTCACCCCTGTGAGTATGGCAAGCAGTACCCCAACTGTATGCAGGTGTAAAGGTCCCTTTAAGAGACGAGCCCAGCCTACTCCCGCTCTCTTCCTACTGTTCTTCTGAAGAGGCAAGCAGGTTTCTGCCTCTCTCTCTGCCCTCTCTCTCTTTCCCTCTTTCTCCCTGTCTCTCTCCCCCTCCTTTACCCTTCTCTCAATAAACTCCTCACTTAAGCTCTGTCTGTGTGGTATATTTATCTCCCGCCTGCGGCTCTCACACCTGCCAAGGTCCATCCCTCTCCTGCCATTTTACAACAGTAGGGCCTGTTCTGCCTCCCTTAGAAGCTGGCCAGGTTTGTGCTAAGGAAAGATCATCTAATCATAAGAATGCTTTCCTTTCCCTCTTGGGTCGTTGTTGGAACCTGGCTGCCATGTGTCAGGAAACACAGTGGAGCACATGGAAAGGCCATGAGCGTTGTGCACAGCAGCCACCTGAGAGCCCAGATGAGGTTGTTGTTCTGGCAGGCAACATGAGTTTCTGGGCATCCTGTATCCAGTGCCCTTGAAGTCCCTGACCAATGAAGTGCCAGGCACAATCCAGGAGGGCCAGACCAAGTTGAGTCAACAGACTACAGCAAGAATCACGGATTTCCTTCACTACATGATCGTGATCTCGGTCATCCAAGCAGCCAGCGGTGTACCACAGAGCCCAGGGGTACAAACAAGAGGACATCCTCCAGCGTGAGCCCAGGCAAGTCCTCTTCCCAACTGTGTTGGTTATTTTTCTGGTGGCTTTGACCAAGCACTCAACAAAAACAACTTGAGGGAAGCATTTGAGAAGCCCAGTTTGAGGGCGCAGTCTGTCATGGCAGGGAGGCGCAGCAGCGGGAACATGAGGCAGTGGGTCACTTTGCACCTGCTGTCTGGAAGCAGAGGACAGTGAGTGAGGATGCTTGGCTCACTTTCTCCTTTTTATTCAGTCTGGTACCCCAGCCATGTTATGGTGCTGCCTATGGTTAGGGTAGTTCTTTCCACCTTAAGGAACACAATCTGGAAAATTCTTCACAGGCATGCACAGAGGCTTGTCTCAGAGGTGATCCTAGATCTCCTCAAGTTGACGCCTGAAACCTCGCCAGCCAGGCTTTTACCACTTGCAGTCCTGTTGGCGTCCTGTTGACTCTCTGTTCTGAGAGCCCACGGAAATCACCCACTGAGCTCCACTTGCAGACTTTAGACGTTTTTAAGGCTATTTCTTCAGGGTCTCCCAGGTTTTTCTACAAGCGACGTTGCTCCTGTCCTCGGGGACCTCTTTTCTGTCATAGCTGTGTCTCCGTTGTGATGCTGAAGCCCTGACAGAACAATGAGGAGGAAGGGGTTACACTGGCTCGTGGTTCCAGAAGATCCAAGTCTTCCCCTGTGTGCTGCTGAAGAACATTATGCTGGCAGAGAATGTGGAGGAGAGTTAGCGGTTCCCTCGATGGCTATCCAGGATGAGACAGCACACGACCAGGGCTAATATGACCTCAAGGACCCATGCCTAGTGACCTACTTCCACCAACTTGGTGTCACTTCCTAAGTGTCTGCAACCTCCCCAAATAGCACTGCCATTTGGGAACCAGGTAGCCATGTCAAGCGCCCACTGGGGCTGTTTCCTATTCAAAGTGTAATAGTGTCAGGACAGCAAGAGTGAGGAGGGCCCTTGAGGTGGCGGGTGAGGTATAACAGAGAGATTTGAGGGTTAAGTGAATCCACTGTGAAGGACTCACAAGCCCCACAAGGTGCTGAAATGGAGTCGTGTTCTGAGTTTTTTTGATAACTTGACACACACTGGAGTCCTCTGGGAAGTGGGAGCCATGACTGAAGAATTACCTCCATCAGACTGGCCTGTGGGCATGTGTGGGGAAGCATTTTCTTAATTAATAATTATAGTAATTTGAATGAAAATGTCTTCCATAGGCTTGGGTATCTCAGCACGTGGACCTCAGTGGGTAGCGCTGTTAGGGGTGGTTAAGGAGGCGAGGCCTTATTGGAGCAAGAACATCACTGGAGGTGGGCTTTGAGAGTTCAAAGACTTCATCACTTCCAGTTCCCTCTCCTTCACGCTTACAGTCGAAGATGGGGGCTCTCAGCTTCCTGCTCTGGCCCTCATGCCTGCCTACTGCCATGTTTTCCCATCTGGGATTATAAACCAAAATAACCTTCCTTCTCTAAGTCGCCTAGGTCATGGTGTATTATCACAGAAGCAGAAAATTAACTAATATAACAATGGATGTGGGAGGACCAGCCCAGGGTATGCAGAGCCTGGGCAGGTGGCCCCGGGCTGTATAAAAAAGCAGGCTGAGCAAGTTGTGAGAACAGTGCCCCTGCTTCAGTTCTTGCCTCTAAGTTTCTGTCTTGTCTTTCCTTAATGATGGATGGTAACCTGTAAGCCAGACAAGTCCTGAGCTCCCCAAGTGGCTTTGGGTTATGCTGTTTATCACAGAGACAGAAAAGTAGGCTGGGACAAGGGACAAGACACCCAGAACAGTCTCCCCTGGATAGAGATCTGCAGGCTGTGCTGAAGTCGGGACCTGAACCAGAATCCAGCAGTGGAGTCCGAGTGGAAAGGAGGCTGGAGAAGAGCTTGCCAGTAATCTGCGGGGCAGATCCTCAGTCAAGCGAGACTCTGCTCCCACCAGCGATTTGGCCACTTGGAAATATAGATGCATAACAAATCTTTTTTTTAAGAAAAATAACTGCTGGGAAGTACACTTGAATGCATTGGCACAGAAGACCACTTCCTAAATAGAACCCCAGCAGCACAGACACTGAGA
>PVIU01026155.1:0-22484 GCA_004026605.1 Ondatra zibethicus | reverse complement strand
ATCTGTCTGCAAGTGTACCATGTGTATGCAGTATCTGAGAAGGCCAGGAGAGGGCACTGGAACTCCTGAAACTTGAGTTAAAGACAGATGTGGTACCATGTGGGTGCTGGTACCTGAAGCGGGGTGCTCTAGAGATCTGCATACCTCTGCCTCCCAAGTGCTGGGATTAAAGGCGTTCAACAGAGTGCCCAGCTCCAGTCAGTGTTCTTAATTGATGAGGCATCTCGCCAGCCCAACTTTAAACTTTTAGGAAATAAAAGTCGGATCAGTAGAGACTGGAGAAATACCTCACCAGTTAAGAGCACAGTCTGCTCTTCCAGAGGACCCCTGTGCTATAAAAGCCTGTGGCTCCAGTTCCAGGAGATAGCTCCCTTCTTTTGGCCTCTACAGCACTGCATGCACACGGCACACAAACATGCATTCAGACAAAACACCCACATAGATAAAATTTGATAATCTTATATTTCTGCAATCATTATGAGATGAGAAAGATAAAAAATAAATGAACTTATTAGCCAATTTAAGAGTTAGGAAGTAATAAAAATAAACATATAATGATCATAGAAATAAAGGCTTAACAAATTATAAACTACTAATAAATCAGAAATCAAAATGGAATTGAAAACTAGGTCCATGATCTTGCTCTTTCTCAAATTACAACATGAATAGGTGAATCTCTGTCAAGTTCAATGGAAAACAAGAGAAATTGATACACACACTAAAAAGCTTAAACGGGATATATTACCTAGGCCTGGTGGTTCTGACCTGTAAGTCTAGCTACTTAGGAGGCTGAGGCAGGAGGAATAAAAGTTCAAGGGTTGACTGGTTTACATAATGAGTACAAGGCCAGCCTGAACAAGTTAGAGAGACCCTATCTCAAATTAAAAATAATTTTTTTTTTAAAAAAAAGGGAAAGAGAGGCCATCTACTTTTAATACTAGCACCCAAGAGGTAAAGGCAGATGGATTTCTGTGATTTCAAGACCCTCCTGG
Organism: Ondatra zibethicus; assembly: GCA_004026605.1. Classification (NCBI taxonomy): domain Eukaryota; kingdom Metazoa; phylum Chordata; class Mammalia; order Rodentia; family Cricetidae; genus Ondatra; species Ondatra zibethicus. Next base: position 21,492 of record PVIU01026155.1, on the reverse strand, counting down.
TTCACATAGTGAGTTCCAGGACAGCCAGGGCTACATAGGGAGACCCTATTCCTATGAATAGATAGATAGATAGATAGATAGATAGATAGATAGATAGATAGATAGATAGATAGATAGATAATAAAATAATATTGATAAAAAAGAGGAGATAGAATAGAGCTCTGTGGCAGCAACACAGAAAGTGTTGGAAGTCTTTCTTATTTTCACGATGATGCTGTAAGGGCAGGGGGGAACGTATTTCAAGCCTTGGTACTTGAGAACATGATATTCTACAAAGAAATAAATTAAAAATAAAACAAAACAAACCCTACCAAAGAGGGGGACTAGAGAGGCAGCTTAGCGGTTAAGAGTGCTTGCTGTTCTTGTGGAGGATCAGAGTCAGGTTCCAGCACCCAGATTGGGTTGTTTAACACTGCCTGTAATTCCAGTTCCAAGGAAGCTCTAATTTGTTCTCCTTGAGCACTTGCTCTCAAGTAACTACATCCACACCCAGAACATGCATGAAACATCATTACAAATAAAATAAATATTTTTAAAAGCACTATAGGACAAACAATCAATGCTAAAATTAAAGTTGAAAGAACATTGTTTAAGAGTTTAAATAGTTTGCCAGGTGTGGTGGTGTGGTGGCATCTTTAATATCAGCATTTGGGAGGCAGAGGTACGTGGACGTCTGTGAGTTCAAGACCACCTGGTCTACATAGTGAGTTTCAAGGCAGCTAGGGCTATAGAGAGAGACCCTGTCTCAAAAAAAAGACTCTCATTTAGCTGAGTGTGACAGCACACACCTTTCTGCCTTTAATCCCAGCACTCAGGAGGCAGAGGCAGGTGGATCTCTGTGAGTTTGAGGCCAGTCTGGTCAACAGAGCAAGTTCCAAGACAGCCAGGGCTTCATAATGAGACCCTGTCTCAAAAATAAAAAAAAAATCAACCAAACAAAAAGGAGTTTAAACAATGCAGACAAGCTTATTAATGCGGCAGTTGATTCAACCCCATGATCATAATGGGCTTATAGATAATGAAAAGGCAGCTGATTAAAATGTAATGTCAGCTACTGCTAGGCTGGCAAGATGGCTCTGTAGGAAAAGGTGGCTGCCGTGCAAGGCTGAAGACCTGAATTTGGTCTTTGGGTGGAAGTAATTGGATACTGGAAGTTTTTCTCTTATCTCCATATAAGAGCTAAGGCCATGGGCTCCCAATCCTGTCCCCTCCTCCTGCCTACACACACACATACACACACACACACACACACACACACACACACATAATAAAAAAAAGTAAAAATAAAAGAAAACAACAACAACCAAACCCTTGGCGACCAGTAGATGGCTCTCAGCAGGTAGAGGCACTTCCTGAGTTTGATCCCCAGAATCCATGTAAAGGTTGAAGGAGGGAACTAACTCCACAAAGTTATGCTCTCACCTTGACATGTACACCATGGCACTGTACATGTGTGCCTCCATACAATTTCCCCCAATAATAATAATAATAATAATAATAATAATAATAATAATACTACAATAATTTTGGAGGCTGAATAGATTGCTTGGTGGGTTAGAGCACTTATTATCTGAGTATGTGGACTTAGGTTCAAATCCCCAGAATCTATATAAAAAGCCTGGCATGGGCTGGGTGGTGGTGGCACATGCCTTTAATCTCAGCACTTGGGAGGCAGAGGCAGGAGGATCTCTGTGAGTTCGAGGCCAGCCTGGTCTACAAGAGCTAGTTCCAGGACAGGCACCAAAACCTACAGAGAAACCCTGTCTCGAAAAAAATAAAAGCCTGGCATGGTTGTACACTCAAATCTGTGTCCCCAGCACTGTGGTGGGACAAAGACAGGAGGCTCATTGGGGATTCCTGACTAGCAGCCTGTCTCATGGGCCGAGAAAGCCTATCTCATATAGTAAAGACAGAGTGATAGAGAAGGATACCCTACATTCTTTCTTTCCTGGAATTCATGAAACTACACAATGTACCCACTCACACATGTGAACCCACTCATACATGTACATATACCACAGACATACAAAAAAATAAAAAGAAAGGAAAAATATTCTTTGGTGTTTAGAGTTAAAAGTTACCATTATTCTTGGAAGCATCATTTTAAATGCAACTTGTCAGATTCTGTGGAATAGCACCATTCCTCTATGGACAGAAGAAGACAAGGTCCATGTTCAAGTTCCAACATCATACCACCTTGTTCTGACTGTGCCACTAAAATGAGTGAAAACAACATTTCTTAAGAACGTACAAGAAGACCCACAACCGTCAGGTATAGTGATGCTGCTTATAATTGCAGCGCTTGGGAGTTGGAAGCCAGAGAATCAAGAGTTCAAGGTCATACTTGGCTATTCAATGAGTTTGAGGACAACCTGGGCTATATGACATCGTGTCTCAAAGAAAAGAAAGAGAAAACAAGGTTCAAAACTAAGTAGAATGTGTACCACTTATTAAAATACATCAACATTAGTCATTCATGCTGGTGGTATTAGGTGTACTTAAAACCTTTTTGTTTCTCCATATTTTTTCTTTCTATTATTTTATGTGTATGAGTGTTTTGTCTGTGTGTATGTCTGTACACCACGTGTGTGCAATGCAGTGCCCACAGGTACATATGTACACGAGACAAAAAGATCACTGAGAAACAATAATTGTTCAGAGAAGACTTTTTTTTTCTCTTTGGAAATGAATGTCGCACACTGGCTAAGATTCAGTATTTTAGTGTTACTTTGACTGCAGTCCTAGTCACATCCATGTAAGTAAGAGCATATGGGAATTTACTACTTTATGAAATGCAAGACTAAAAGCAAATCCAATCAGACGTCTGTGTCTAACAGGCCTTTGTGCCCTGATTGAAATCTTTGTTAAGTCTCTGTCCCTGTGTGGATTGACTTTTCCTTCTGAAGATAACTTCATCGACTTTCCTTTTCAGGGTGGGAGTAGTTAGGTCAGCTCTTTGCTTGGGGAAATTTCCATGGCATCTAACAGGGACATTGCTGGAATGGCGGGGCTGGCTGCCTCTTCCTCTGGGACAGCTTTTCCTCTCTCAGTGCCCTTGGTGCCAAGGTGGAGAAGATGGTGACAGCCCTCCTCGGGTGGGTTGAGCTAACAGAAAGGGGCCTTCTCCAACAAAATCCCCCTTACTATGTCTCTCAACGTGCTACAGAAGTGTTCCTGTTCATAGCTTCCACTCTGATGCTTTAAAACCCAAATGTCCCACTTGACATTGGAGCCATGCAAGCTAATCTTCCCATTCCTGACCTTCCATGAAGGAAGTACCATAAGGGGAGAGAGGAAAGCCGGGCACAGAACCCAGGGGATTTTTATTGGCATTGTTGGTGGGATGCCCATCTGGGGAGAGCTTTTCATCCCTTGTATCTCAATCCTAAGAGTATCTCAGGGCCTGGTTGTAATTTCAGTTTTGACCTATTAGGTCTAGATCTTCTTCTAATAGGATTTGACCTATTAGGACACTGGCTCAGTATGATGGTGACAGGGTTCAAGGTAGGTCAGGGTAGCTGGGAAAGGGACAGCCATTCCTCTCATTCCATTTGCTGCCAATGACTTTAACACCCAGTTTCTTTGGTACCTCATATGTGAGATAATTGTAACAACTGTGAGGATTTGAGAAATAAAGCAGGGAGCCTAGTTCACAGTAAGCAGCTCTAAGTCACTGTTAAATAGTTGCATCAATGTAGTAGCTAGCACCACGTGGCAACTTAAACTAAATTAAATTATAGTTTTCTTAGCAGTTTGCGCCCCCTTTAAGAGGTTACTGTTCACTTGTACCTAGTGGCACCAGGACAGAGCATTGTCAGTGGTGGCATCATCATCATATAGTAATCATCATATTGGGCAGCAAGGCTTCATATCATTAAAGTTGAGCTTAAGAACTTCGGCTTCAAGAGAACCGTCTCCTTGTTGTGGGGGGGACTGTTTACCAACCAACGTTCTAGGAAGTGTTCCCCTTTCTAACCAGAGATGAAAAGGAGTTATATTTCTTTCCCAACTATGATAGCTTATCTGTGAAAGAAAACAGTTTATGCCAAAGAAAACCTCCAGAGAGGACTCGGTGCTCTCTACCATGAGCTTAACCAGACCACTACAGGAGGCATCTGGGAGGATTCTGATGATGTCAGCAGAGGAAGCATTCTTCTGAGGTAGAGTTTGAGGGAAGAAAAAAACAACTAACCTGTTTCCCAGATAGATTTTCGTAAATGACTGACAGGAGATGGTCTGCTTCTATGGAAGTATTAACTCAACTGATGAGTGTTAATTATTAAACCTTTTAGATGGTGGCTCGCTGATTTCTCTGATACCCTAATCCGGTTCACAGAATAGTTAAAGCAGCTTTAAGTGGAGAGGGGATTTTTTTCCTCCAGTTTGTCTTCTGTTTTTGACTCTGAAAGAATGTTGTGGTTGCTCTTGTTCCTGGTGACTGCTATTCATGCTGAACTCTGTCGTCCAGGTATGTAGCCTTGAAATTTAAAACATAAATTAACGGCTTCCTAAGTGCTTGCGAGCTCATTGAGTGAAAAACAACCAAAACGATTTTTTTTTTCTAAGTCTGCAGACGTGTGGATTGAAAGTTGAACCTATGGCTCTTAGGAATTTGAAAGAAAAGCGTAAATGATTCAATATGGTTTCCATTAAAGTTATAGGGATACCGGGGCAAATCAACTGTAGTTCTTTGTTATGTTCATCCGGGCTATATTAAACATTAGGAATTACTGGGCTTTGTTTTCTCAGCTCATCCTGACTTACTGCTCTTTGTTGTTGTTTTCTCTCTGGCAGATGCAGAAAATGCCTTTAAAGTGAGACTTAGCATCAGAACCGCTCTTGGAGATAAAGCAGTAAGTGGCACCCCTGACAGCTCATTTTAGGGTCTGTTTTCCTAGAGCTCCAGGCGTTCTCTAATAGATGACTTGTCCGCATAGGGACCTTATCTTGAGTTTTCAAGTCTGATCTTTCCCCAAAGATCAGTAAAATAGGACTCCCCAAGAGAAGGGTTTACTTCTAGTACTTGATTGGCAGTGAGTGATTGAAAACAGGAGGGGAAAAATGTGTTGCATAAAACAGTTTTGAACACTTAAACCTCTCAATCCAGTAATATGGAGCAAAGGGGTCTGTCTGGTCTGATGTAGGTGTCTATGTGCAGGTTGAGTCTGCTCTTCCCTGTTGTGGGTGTTTAAATTTTGTCAGCCCGTGTTCTAGTCATCAAAAAGAAAGACTGGTGCTACCAACATAAAAATATTTTACAGTACAAAATTTTCCAGTTCTATGCAAAGCATTCAATTCTTCCCAGCTATGGAAGTGACAATATGGAAATTGTGTTTATGAAATCATAGAAGTTAAAAATCCTCACAGAGCCTGTAAGGGGTGGAAGAATAGTAAAGACCATTGACTTAAGAAGATGGCATTGCTATTCTAGTGTCAGCTTCCCAGCATGCTCTGCATTTTATTTTAAAGTAGTGGGTGATGTTGATGCCTCATACTATAAACAAACAAACAAAACCCAGATTGCCAAAGGAATTTGGAGATATTCTATTTGCTGACCAACAAATTGCCTTATTTTACATTATTCATCTGATAGGTAAGAGTTGTTATAATAGCAAATATTTAAGACATTTATTAAACATTTCTAGTGCAGACAGTTCTAAGTACTTGACTCTTATGAGCCTATTGTGCCTCTTGAGTACAGGTATGCCCATTCTCATGCGATGAGTTGAGAAAACACAGGTCCAAAGACATAATGTGGCTCTTTGAAGATTTCAAGCCAGTAAATGGCAGAAGTGAGATTCAAATCTAGACCCTGCTCCCTACCAGTGTATAAGATTTCTTAGCCCAGGATTCTTGGAGTTGGCTGGATGCTGGGGATGCAATGGCAGCTAACACTGGGCTTGTCTGTGCCCTGCGGAGCTTACAATAGTGAGAGAATCACTTGTCCATTAAATATTCAGTAAGCCAAATGCAAATGTGCCATCTTGACAAGTATTACAGGAAGGAGAGATATACAGGGGCTCTGTCCTTAGCAGGAACCTCAGTACCAGATACTTCTGCAATGTCTAAAGTGATCATGAACAGACACGCGGGGAGAGAAGAAGGAATGGCAGAGGGCCATCACGGCTGAACATAGCAATTATCATAAGAAGGAGCTTAGTGAGCGTGAAGGGTGGAACTGAAGCTGGGGAGAAGAACATGGGAAATATGTGCTATGGTGGTGCACGTGGGGGTTGGCTGGGGGGTTGTTTCAAGGCAGAGGAACTGTTTGAAAATGCCGTTGAGAGGCCAAGCTCATTGTGTGAAACAATATGAAGGCTGGTGAGGAATTTAGAGAGAGCTGTCTTTGTAAAGTGGTGGAACTGAAAGGCAGATATTGGAGGGGTTAAAATAAGTAAGGTAAGTTGGGGGTGAACATGTAGAAAAGTATAGAACTTTGGCGGGGCAGGAAGCTGGTAGAGTGCTTGCCTAGCATGTGTGAGGCCCTAGGTTCCATCTCTATCATCCCAGAAACCAGGCCTGCTAGCACTTAGGAGGCGGAGGCAGAAGGATCAGAAGTTCACAGTCATTCTTCATTACACAGTGAGCTTGAGATATGTGAAACCCTGTGTCAAAAGACAGAGTACAAAAGAATTCTGGCTGGGAAAGGTTGGAGAGAGCTAGTGGTGGGAAGATCAAGCAGAGCCATAGGTTTTGCTGTTGTTTTAGGGGGAACCAGTTGAGCATGAGTAAAGTCAGTGGACAGGCTCCAGCTGGACTCAAGTACACAAAAGAAACTGCTTCTAGCCCGAGAAGCCTGAGAAGCCCAAGAAGGGAGGAGGAGAGAAGCATTCCTGGCCCGCACCGCGGAGATTAGCCATTATCAGGAGAGAAATGTCTGGCACTTGAGGAGAGGAAGTGGATGGGATGTGTGTTGGTGGTGGAAGTTTTGTTTCTTTGTTTTAGGAGGAGGAGGGAGTTTAAATTGATAAGCTGAGACAGTACGTCTAAATTACAAAACCAGAGGTCAGGGATTGAGCTCGGAGGTGGAGCGCTTGCCGAGCAAGCGAGAGCCCCCAGGTGCAGTCTTCAGCTCAGGGGCTGGAGGGACTCTAAAACCCAAAGCATCTAGTGAGAGTCAAGGTGGCAGGGAAAGTGTTTGCTTGCAGGAGGGGGATAAGAGGTTTGAAGCAGTCTTGAGGCAGACAATTGTCTTGAGACAAAGAACTTAAGGAGAACTCTAAGAGTGAGCAGGTAATTTGGGGGTAGGGCACCGTGAATTTATAATTAAACAACAAACCTTGTTTTGTGACTTTCTTTTATTTTTCTTTTTTTTTTGGTTTTTCGAGACAGGGTTTCTCTGTAGCTTTGGAGCCTGTCCTGGAACTAGCTCTTGTAGACCAGGCTGGCCTCGAACTCACAAAGATCCGCCTGCCTCTGCCTCCCGAGTCCTGGGATTAAAGGCATGTGCCACCACTGCCCGGCGTGACTTTCTTATTACTTTTAATCATTCAACTAATATGTGAAACTTCAGTGTCCTTAGATGTAGGCAGAAAGCAAAGTGACCCAGGGGACTTAAGGCCTTGGTATCACTGTTATTGAAATACAGACGAAAGGAGTCTTAGATGAGAGGTAAATACAAGCAGCTACCATGTACCGCGTGGTCTGTGAAGGCACAGGTTACTCTAACGATACATTCAGTTTCATATCCTTAGGAGTCTATATGTCAAGTGTCCGGACAACAGGCACATAAAGTGCTACAAGCCTTCTTCTATGTCTCTGAGTGCTAGTTTGGTCTCTGGACTGTAACTCTTAGTAACTCTTTCCTTATCCTTTCTTCAGTTGTACATTTTCTCTAATTATTATTATGTGTTGCTTGCTTTGCCTGGAAACCGTCTCTGAAGCACTTTGAAAGGCATAGCAGAAATGTGACATGAGTGATACACAGGCTTTTAGTCTTTTCCTCCGCTCACGTTGGTTCCGTGGGCTCAATACCCAACACAAAGTAGCACTAGTTTGTCCACTCCTGATGCCAATAGCTGTGACTTAAACTGCACTCCTGCTGACGGAGCTCACGCGCACTTTGTAAGAGACACTAAGGAATCCTCTTCGAGATCCAAAACACAGTTGAAAGCCATGTTCTGGCAAGTTCTGACTAGCACCTTCATTTTTGTTTGGTACACATTCTCCTTTATACTTGACCAAGCCCCTTACCCATCTCTACTTCCTCCCAAGAAAACCTCCCGTGTGTGTGTATAAATATATGCACACTTGTAATATTGTATATATATAATTATATACACATGTAATATATATGTATACTTATGTGTGTTTCTGTGTGTGTTTGTGTATGTGGGTGTCCATGGAGATCAGAATAGTGTGTCAGATCCCCCAGAGCGGGACTTACAGGTGATTATGAGCCACCTGATGTGGGTTCTTGGAACTGAACCCAGGTCCTCTGGAATAACAGTATGTACTCTTATCTGCTAAGCCATCATCTCTCTAGCCTTATATGTGTAATTTTTATTAGACAAGGTCTCAATATGCAGTTTGGGCTGGCTGGGAACTCTTTATGTAGACCAGGCTGCCCTTGAGCTTGCAGCCATTCTCCTAGGTCTCCCTCCTGGGCCTTAAGGTTATTGTAAGCCACTGCTCGGCAAGTGGACAGGGTTTTTGTGGACACTATTTTGTTTTTGTAATGCCAGGGGTCAAATTCAGGACCTCATAAATGCAAGGCAAGCATTCTACCAACCAAGCTATTTCCCTAGCCCTGAGTGATGTTTGTTTGTTATTTTAACTGGATCATTTTTTATTTATATTTTGTGCTCAATTATTTTATTAGACTATATCATTAAAACGTAAGATCTATTGCCAGGCGATGGTGGCTCATGCCTTTAATCCCAGCACTGGGGAGGCAGAGGTAGGTGGATCTCTGTGAGTTTGAGGCCAGCAGGGTCTACAGAGTGAGTTCCAGGAAAGCCAAGACTACACAGAGAAACCCTATCACAAAAAAAAAAAGAAAAAAGTAAGATCTTTGCCCTGAAATAGTTAATACTTTTTAAACTTTCATGGTGTAATATAAAATAAAAACTTAATATGAAGTAGGGAAAAGTGGGGATATTTGAGGAGTTGGAAGGAAGGGTAGATTTAATTAAAACGCCTTACACTCTTGTACAAACTTCTCAAATAATGTTTTTTCAAGTTCACTTTAAAATATTGAAGGAGGGGACAGTTAGATGGCTCAATAGGCAAAGGCACTTGACATCAAGCCAAATAGTCGGAGTTTAATCCTGAGGACCCACCCACATGGTGGAAGGAGAGAACTGATGCCCCAAATTATCCCAAATCACCCCAAATTATCTGACTTCTACACATGTGTGCGTGTGCACAAAAACACACACAAAGTAAATAAGTACAAATATAATAAAAATATTTTAAAAGATGGAAGGAAAGTAGCTGGGCATGATGATATGCATCTGTAGTTCCAGCACTTGGGAGGTTGGGGTGGGTGGATTGCTTAGGTCTAGGAGTTCAGAACCAGCCTGGGCAATAGAGTGAGACCCTGTTTCAGAAAAAGGGAAACCAGATTGAGAAAGTGTTTCAGATAATGTCTGAGGTTGGTATTAAAATGCAACACTTAGTGTTTGCACGTGACCTAAAAGTAGACAAAGTTTTTTCTTGATGGCATTCTACTGCAGCAATGTTAGACAGGACTGAGAGGAAGGGCTGAAATAGAAGTGAGTGAAGAAAGTTTCAATACTACTGGGGAACTTATGGGGCGAAGGAGATGGCTCCGTGAGTAAAGAACCTACTGTGTAACCGTGAAGAACTGAGTTCAGATCCCCAGCTGTGCCCCATCTCCAAACAAGGAAAGCTTAGTGCTGTGGTAGGTGTCTCTAACTTCAGGGCTGGCACTGGGGACAAAGACAGGAGGCCCTTGGGGCTTTCTAGTCAGTCAAAACAGGAAGCTCCAGGTTCAGAGAGAGACCATATCTCAAAATAAGGTGGAGTCAGATGTGGAGGCACAAAGCTTTTAATTCCAGTGCCTGGGAGACAAAAGAAGGCACATTGCTGAGTTTGAGAGCAGGCTGGTCTACATGCCTAGTTTCAGGCCAGCCAGGGCTACATACCAAGACCATGTCTGAAAATAAATAAACAAAAAATATGGAGAATAATAAAGAAGACACTCAACATCTGCAACCTCTGGCCTTATTTGCATGTATGGGCAAGTATATCTGCATACATGCATGCACAAACATGAACATGCATTCACATACACCACCCACGCACCCACACAAATAAAATTAAATTAAAAATTTAAAAAGATGCCGGACGGTGGTAGCGCACGCCTTTAATACCAGCACTCGGGAGGCAGAGGCAGACGGATCTCTGTGAACCTTGTCTACGAGAGCTAGTTCCAGGACAATTAGGGCTGTTACACAGAGAAACCCTGTCTCAAAAACCAAAAAAAAAAAAAATTAAAAAGAATAAAAGGTATACAGACATTATGAAGGTATTTAGTATAAAGGTAAAAATAAAATGCTGTGGATCCCCGAATGGCTACAGCAGGCCACGAAGAGAGACAGACAGATGGGCATGCCATGCATAGTGAGGCTGGATATTTATTTGGTGGGTTATGGAAGGGAAGGGGGAGAGGAGAAGAGCAGAGAGAGGGGCAGAGAGAGAGAGAGACAGAGACAGAGAGGAAGAGAGAGAGAGAAAAAGGAGAGACAGAAGCTGAGAGAGAGAGAGAGAGAGAGAGAGAGAGAGAGAGAGAGAGAAAAGGAAGGGACTCAGGCTGGAAGCTGAAGATCAGCTTGCCAGGGGGAGGGGGAGGGAGTGGGCATGGCTTGTCTCTTAAAGGGACAGGACAGATCATTACATTTAGGAAAAAAGAATATACCCTTCTTGTCTAGAGATGGTAACCAGGGGATACATTTCCTGCTGTTGTTTAGGGTCATCTCTTTTTATTTACAGTTCTTTCCTTGAGAAGAGGGCAAGAGCAGCAATGATAAAATATGTTTTTCCATCTCATCTGGTATGAACCCAGATCCTAACAATGTTCTCATGATATATCAGGATGAGTTGTAGAAATATCAAGTTCCTTGACAGGTTAGTGGCATTACAGGGTCAAGAAAAGAGAATGCAGCAGGAAACATACCAAACTTGGAACTATAGAATGTCTAAGAATGTGAGTTCCCTGGATTTCCAGTGCATGAGAAACAGATGGAGGTGGGGGAGAAAGAAAACAAGAAGGAGGGTGATGGGATGCACTGCCAAAAGGACAACCTCCCCTTCACTTATACTCTTCTTTTCCCTTTTCTTTCAGTATGTCTGGGGCACAGATGAAGAATATCTCTTCAAAGCAATGGTAGCATTCGCCATGAGAAAAGTTCCCAACAGGGAAACAACAGAGTAAGCCAACAGCATGACATCTCAAGTTTGAGATAATGCATTATTTCAATTTTCTAGCTTGAGAATAATTAACCCCCAAAGGACATCTTGTGGGAGTTGGTCCTCCCCTTCTATCATGTGGGTTCAGGGGGTCAAATTCAGAACCTCAGACTTGGCGGCAAGTGTCTTTACCCACTGCGCCATCTCTCCAGCCCTTGCTTTGCTTTGAGACTCTCTATGTAATCTTGCTTGGCCTGGAATGCCCAGCTTTACCATGGGTGCTGAACTCAGGTCCTATGATCTTGTGGCAGGCACTTTAAGAATTAGCTAGCTTCCCCAATTCCCACAGGTGTATACTTGAAAATAATACATTCCCAAAAGTTTTTTTAAAAGAAAGTATATAAAAAGACAAAAATTTTTCCATAAATTCTCTTCATGCATTATCAAATTTTAAAGAAAAATTTATTTAATGCATTTTAAGTTTATTCTCTGAAAATTTCACACATTTATGCACTGTATTTTGATCATATCTATCCATCATTCCCTCCCTTGCATTTCCCCTAGCATTACAATTTTTAAAAATAAAAATAAGGAACATGGGTGGAGGGCTCAGCAGTGAAAAGTGTACACTGTTCTTGCAGAATACATCAGTTCAGTTCCCAGCTCCCAAAAAGGACAGCCCACAACTTCCTGTAACTCCAGCTCTGATCTGATGCCCTCTTCTGGCCTCCTTGGGGACACCTGCATGCACATGAACAACAATCACACCCACATATGTACATACACGCAATTAAAAATAAAATAGATCTAAATAAAATAAGGTGCTAACATTACAAAAGGTTAAAAGGAAAGAAAGCACGTACTGTCTCACAGGGCTAAGTTGAGTGGCTCTTGTTTGCTGGCTCTCTTTTCAGCAAGTTCTGTACTTTATTGTGACTTCCTTCACGTGCCTACATTTCATCTGGTTCATGACTTTGTTCAGCCAAATGCTTCTGTTCTTGGGCAAAAGTGATGAGCTACAGAACATTTCAGAATTTGAGGAATTTGCCTTTAGCAAGCTTTCCTTCAGGACCTGGGATATTGTGGTGGTCTGTAGTTTGTTTGAAAGGTGATTCAGTTTTCAATGGATACTCAGGCTACATAGAAATTTTTATTGCTCATCATAAATTCCTCAAAATATTAAACTAGACCACTGAAGGTTTTTCTGTGAAGGGCAAAGGTGACAGTGTGAGGAACACATTTTCCTTCATTTGGCCTGTGGGGTCAGCCTAAGGAAGCTCATTGCTGTAGTGGCAGCCACAGGACTGCCTTGTCCTGAAAGCCTGTTGTGTGCTTGTAATAGGTCTGACAGAAGTAACAATATTCTCAAGAGATATTTGCGCCTCTCAATTTGACTACCTGACTATTGAAACAAAGCCCCCACCCGCCAAAGAAATGGGAATTTTGGGCTGGTTGGTGATAGTGCAGGCCTTAAATCCCAGCAGAAGCAGGTGGGTCTCTGTGAGTTCAAGACCAGCCTGGTCTAGAGAGAGAGTTCAGGATAGCCAGGGCTACACAGAGAAACTCTGTCTCCACCCCCCCTCAAAAAAAGAAGGAAAAGAAATGGGAATTTTCCTAGGAATCTCATGCTGGGTGAAGGAAAAGGCACCAGCCAAGGAGGGAAGCTTGTCTTCTGGAAAGAGATTTCACACAGTTTTTAACTATTTGTCAGACCACCTTAGAGGATGAGACTGAAGCCCAGATAAGGATGGGCCAATAATAGACAGGACCACACCATGGCAGTGGCTCTTAGACGTGCATATCCTTGGCCCTCCTATTTAAACTTTGATCTCACTTTAGGACCCCCAAGATGGACTTTGGGGCTTCCTTGGATCTCTTTGTCTCTTTTCCAATGTAACCATGTTAAAAAAAATCCCCCTTTCTGCTTTCTTCTTTTAATTTGACTCTTTTAATTGGTTTTTCGAGGATGGGTATTTGGGTTTGACTTGGGGCATAGGTTCTGCCTCCATTTCCAATATCATTTAATCAGGATTTAATGCAACAGGAATTCCAAAGTGTTCTAAGTTGTTTTCAAGGAAACTGTAATTTAGTTAGAAGTTTAGTGTAGTTTTCAGGCAAACAGATATTTAACTACTTATTACACAAACAAGGCTTTTAAGATAATTTGTCACTTTTAGCAAGATAGGTATAAGTCTATTGCAGGCATTGCTTTCTCTTTATAAATAGCATAGAGCATGTAACAAATTTTGTGCTCTACTTAACTATCCAAGGATAAGTCTTGTGACCTAAAATGGAACAATGGGTTCTTGTATCCATAGAAAGGCAAGGGGATTACCTGTCTCGTGCTTGCAGCCCAGCTCACTTTTTAGTCCTGATTTTCAGAAACAAGAACCTAATTCTTACCACCCGTTGGCTTTGTCTGGTCTCATTGATGAAAAGTAGCTATGGAGCCAATTTGCAGAGAATTACTTTCAGTTCAGTGTTTCATACATTTAAGGAGACAGAGGAACATTCGTGGCTTCTTTTTGATGAGTTGCTAAAAGAAGCCATTCATGTAGATGTCACTGGCCAGGGGCTGGAGAGATGACTCAGTGGTCAAGAGCACTTACTGCTCTTGTAGAGGACCCAGTTTCAGTTCCCAGCACCCACGCAATGGTTCACAACTATCCATAACTCCAGTTCCAGGAATCTGATGCCCTCTTCTGACCTCCATGGGCACCAGGACGTGCATGGATGGGGAAAGGTGGAAGGAAAAAGACCACTGGCCCAACTCATCATGGACAAATTAATTAAAGCAATTTTTTTAAAAAAATTCTTGTACATGGGCAGCCTCCCCCTAAGGCAGGGTTCCAGAGGTCAGCACTGGATTTGAGGAAGACAAGGCTTTTATAGTTCAGGGGTAGGGGGATTCCAAATGGGGGATTTGATGGGCAAAGGTGGTGGGGCTAGAGGAGCAGAACATAAGCATAACAAGTTAGTCCTAACGAGCTCCTGAAACAATGAGATGGTTGCAAGGTGGGTATAACAAGGTAGTCATAACAACAGGTAGTCATAACAAGGTAGACATAGGTCATCGTATAACCTTTTGAAGCAAAGGCACGGTTGCCATTCCTGGAACAGGCAGTACAGAACTATTTGTACTGAAGCCCAATCCTTGAGAAACAGAGGTTTAATCATAAACAGGAATAAACCTAGTTTGTCTTTACTGTAAGATGGCTTTTAAGCCTAAGATAGAGGCAGGCTGGTTCTTCAGTACACATATACATACACCCTGGCAAAACACTTAAAAGAAAATCATCAATCAGTCATTGTTCAGAATGATTGCTAAAATAAACTCAAATGGTTCCATTAGACCAATCCATATTTAAGTTGTGGGAATTATGAATTTGTATTTAGTTGTGAAAAAAGTATTCAATTTTTTGTTTGCTTTTCTAGACAGGGTTTCTCTGTGTAGCTTTTTTGCAGCCTGCCCTGGAATTCACTCTGTAGACCAGGCTGGCCTCAAAGTCAGAAAAACCCCTGCCTCTGCCTCTGCCTCCTGAGTGCTAGGGTTAAAGAAGGTGTGTAGTGCCACAGCATCTTTAAAATTTTTGTTTCGCCGTGTGTGTTTGTGTGTGTGTGTGTGTGTGTGTGTGTGTGTGTGTGTGTGTGCCCTCAGTGGCCGGAAGAGGGCACTAGATTCTTTGGAGCTGGTGTCATAGGTGGTTACGAGCTGCCTGGTTTAGATTCTAGGAAGTGATCTTCAGGCCTTTGCTAGAGCTACACGTGTCAGTAACCACTGATCCGCTTCTCTAACCCCTATCCTTTTGTTAAAAATATGTAGTTCTTACTTTAGTGGCTTCTACCAAGTGGTTAGAGAATATGAATCCCTTTCCTCTAACAGAATTATCTGGCTTGATTGTGCTGAGTTCTTTCTTTCTAGTAGTATATGGGATAATATTCTTTTGGTAGCATGTGTCATATTTATTTTATCCATTCCTCTTTATTGATAAACATTTACATTGTTCCAATTCTCTGCTTCAATGAAGAGTGCTACAAGGGACTGTCCTCATCAGTGTCCCTATTTATTGTGTGTGCACGTAAGAATTTTTGGTAGCTACACTATGTCTTCTAGAAAAGACTTCCAATTAATGATCCAGAGTGGCTCGACCCATTGTCTTTTTCGTAGCTTTTTGAGATTTCATTTCTATGCACCTTGCCAGTCCTTGGTATTATTTAAATTTAAATTTAAATTTGGGGATGGGGCTGGAGAGATGGTTCAGCAGTTATGAGAGTTTTCTGCTCTTCTGGAGGACCTGAACTAGGTTTCCCAGCAGCTCACAAGCACCTGAAACTGCAGCTCCAGGTGCTTGGACACCATCTTCTGGCCTTCAAAGGCACCCGCTCACAAGTGAATACACTCATACAGACATCTAGATACAATTTAAACACATGTTTTTTAAAAATGTTTGGCAATTTGAAAAGTTTAAAGTATCTCATTTAAAAACCATTTTACATATTTTGATTATTAGTGAGGCCAAATAACAGAAATTATTCTTAGCCTAATACAGCCTGAAAAAAAGAAGAAAGAAAAGAAAAGAAAGAAAAAGCAAAGAAAAGGTAGAACTACATTTCCTTAGTCTTCACTTCCCTAAAGTGGAAATATTTTTTGGCAAGCATACCTTACTTCATTTTGATCATATCTGGTACTTATTATATAGAGCCACACATTTTGGAATACTAAGTTTGACAGTTTCTTGCCAGTAGGGGTCAGAATTGGTTTGTGGTTCTCAGCCAGTGCTTGCTTGCTTGCTTGTTTATTTATTTATTTTTGACTTCTTACCCCCATGATTTTGAAATGCCTGGAGATGCTGTTGGTTGTCTCTGCTGTTGCCTACTGCTTGAGAGCCCAAGGATGCTGCTTCCCTTAAGGGACAGTAAATAATCTGGTCCCAAGCCTCAACAGTGCCACTAACAGAAACCATGGTGTAATCCTGGAGGGAAAAAATGATAATCTCAAAAAAGATGACAAACTTGAGGATAGTTAGACTTTTATTACTCTATGAGAACAAACTATTAATTACACAAAGTGGGCATACTGGGTGTCTGGTCCCAGGCAGGTCTTTGGTTTTGGGCAGATGAACGGAGTAGGTTGGCAAGGGAAAAGGCAAGGTTTTGATACCAGCAAGGTCTCCACTGTGAGTTCCTCGGGTCAAGGGAAGGTTACCTGTGAGGCCCACCAACCCTAGAGTTAGGATAGGATACAAGGGCTGGGGCCTTGGGTGTGAAGAGGCAGGACAGTAACTCTCTCTTAGGTCAAGAAGGCCAGTATGGTGGGTTTGCTCAGGGTATAGTGACCCCCTTTAGGTGCCCAGACCCCTGGCGACACTGAATCTGCTTTTAGATGTCCCGTAGAAGTTCCAAGAAGAAGGTATCCTGGATTGCAGCTGGTTGGACAGCTGAGTGAAGGCTGAAGGAAGGCTCACAGAGATGCTTGTCCTGAAGCAGGACTTATGTTCAGAGGCCTCAGCCTAGGCAGGAAGGGCGAGGCCACTCTATTTCTGGTGAGCAGCTTGAAGGCAGATGGCCTGGTCTTGGGGCTCTGCTTCCTTCTCATAAGGCAAGCATGACCAGTCCTCTAGTGAAGGCACAGGGGCAGCCTCTGGGAACCATGGCTTGGACTTGGAACAGAGGAGGTGGCTTTCTGAGCACTCTGGTGAAGCTGAGGCATGTGACCCTGGGATCAGAGGTCCTGGTCAGGGGCAGAGGGGGTCATTGCTTTCTGGCAAAGTGCCCCTGCAAGATCCTCTGCCCACCTGGCTTTGTGTCCAGGTACCTGAGCTGGTACCTGAGCTGGTACCTGCTCAGTTGCCCATCTCAGGAGGGAGGCAGGTGGTTCGGTAACTTTTGAGAGGGTGGTTTCCCTCCCCACATCTGAGGGCTTGGGCCAGCAAAGCACACACGACTGGAGGGACTGGTGGTTGGGCTTTGGGCACAAGCAAAACACGAAGGAGGCCAGGGACCCTGTGCCTACATGACTGGCCAGGTTGGTGACCACAGACACAGTGTCATCAGGAGCTGCTACTGTTTAGAGCAGTGGTTCTTAACCTTCCTAATGCTGCGACCCTTTCATATATTTCCTTATGTTGTGGTGACCCCAACCATAAAACTATTTTCATTGTTACTTCATAACTGTGGTTTTGTTACTGCTATGTGTTGTAATGTAAATATCTGATATGCAGGATATATAATATGTGGCCAGTGTGAAGGGGTCATTTGACTCCCTAAGGGGTTATGACCCACAGGTTGAGAACTACTGGCTTAGCTTATAAAGGGCACAAATAAACCTGTACTATTAGGAACTGCATGGGCCATACCTGAGCTAGCTGATACCAGGCCACTGCTCTCTTACTGTCAAAGGACCCACTTTGAACCTCGGCCCTCAGCCCCCCCCCACTCCAATTTAGTGGTGGCTGGAAGTGATGCTGCCTGGAAGATGAAGGAAGTTAATCCTCTGTGCTTCCCATTGCTGGTCCCAGACACTTAGCTCTGGGTGGAGGGCCACTTGCTTCTACTTTTGTGCCTGACACAGAAAGGAAGAAAGGAGTCAACTTCTCACACATAGCTACTGGCAGAAGGGCTTCTAGTTTTCAACATTATAGGCTTGAATAGCCTTGTAAGGAAAAGCACTATCCTGGTCTCTTCTGTGGAGGTGATTAATGTGGGATGGATGATCATGGCACAGGTTCATGCTTTTGTAGTTTTCTTTGAGAAGCTGGCAAACAGCGTGCAGGATTTACGTTTTAGCGCTAGCTTTGTTTCTTTATGTGGCTCCTCCTATAATTTTCAGCTTTCACCCACCCTTGTAAAGATTTTCATTTCTTTGAACACTGATGTCATTTTTCTTTTCACTTTTATTGGTAACCCATATGTAGAGAACAGAGGGTGTCACATTTCCAAGTTGCGGGTGAAAGATCACAGGGTCAAGAGTGATTTGTTTGGGGGCCTGTTCAGGGTGGCATAAACCAAACTGTTCTCCTTGTGAACTTTACCCACGAAACTCCATTGAGAAGGCACTGCTTATTGGTCCCAATGCTGGTATAGGGAAAGACAGGTAGAGAGAGACAGAACAACCATTGAATGAAGAGTTGGCAACAGCTTTTATTGGGCGGGTGACTGGACAGAACATCTGTAGACTTGATGAGAAAACACGGACACTTCTGTGATTGAGACAGAGGCCCTGTGCTGAGGAAGCAGGGAGACTGTCAGCTACTTGGTGATGAACAATGGTCTGCACTCATCCTATTGCCAAATCACACCATTTTTTTGGCAGATCCTTTAAGGCATGATCCCTGAGTATATGATTTTGAAATAATTGGATCTTCCATACAATTTTCACTTTTTTGTGAGACGGGGTTTCTCTGTAGCTTAGGAGCCTGTCCTAGAACTTGTTCTGTAGACCAGACTGGCCTTGAACTCAGAGATCCACCTGCCTCTGCCTCCCAAGTGCTGGGATTAAAGGCTTGTGCCTCTACCACCAGGCTACAATTTGTATTTTTAATATAATATTTTTATTAATTTTTTGAGTTTTTTTGGGGGGATGGCATTGAGACAAGGTCATTCTATTATGCAGCCCTAGCTGTCTTGGAACTCACTATGTAGACCAGGCTGGCCTCAGACTCAGAGATTCACCTGCCTCTGTCTCCTGAGTGATAGGATTGAAGGCTTGTGCCATCACACCTAGCCTCGTGGCGAATTTATACAATGTATTTTGATTACTGTCACCCCCACCCCAGGCCTACTTCTCCCTCTAGCTCCTCCCATACCCCCACATCCCCATCCCATCCCAACTTAGTGTCCTCTTAAAAACCAATCCTAACCCAGTCTGTGTTGCCTATGCCCTCATGGGCGCAGAGGCATCCATGGCTGTGTGATCAACCTTCCAGGGCCTTAAAGAAAACTGACCCCCCCCCAACAAAGCCATCAACTTGTTAATAACTCTTCAGTTGGGGGTGGGGGGCTTGTCAGTTCCTCCCTGCTAGAAGGCTGATTGGATCAATCTTGTGCGGTCCTGTGCAGGCAAACGTATTATTGTGAGTTCGTGCCTACAGGAGTCCTGTCACATCCAGAAGACACTGTTTTGCTCTGGTCCTCCCTTACTTCTGTCTCTTGCATTCTTTCTGCCCCCTCTTCCTCTACAGTCCCTAAGTCCTGGGGTGAGGGCGATACAGGTGCCTCCCTTGTGGCTAAGCATTTCACTGACATTTATTCTCTGTGCTTCCATCAATTGTGAGCTTCTGCATCAGCGGCCATCCACTGCACAAAGAAGCTTCTCTGGTGAGGTCTGAGAGCTGCACTCATCTATGGGTATACAGATACAAATTTAGAGAGCAGTTGCTGCCATGTCCATTTAGCAAAATAATAGTAGTAGCTTCACCCCAGGGCTTAGGAGCTCCCTAGCTGTGGGTTCTTGGCCAGATTTGCAGTACTAGGCATGTGCTTCCTCCTGTGGAGCAGACCTTAAATCCAACCAGAAAGTGAAATTTTATCTTTTTCTCCCCCGCCCCCACCGAGAGGCAGAGTTTCTCTGTGTAGCCCTGGCTGTCCTGGAATTCACCTTGTAGACCAGGTTTGTCTCAAACTCAGAGATCCACCTGCCTCCCGAGTGCTGGGATCAAAGGCGTGCGCCACCACCGCCTGGTGAAATTTTATCTTCTTAAGATATTCTTTCCAATGGTAAAAACATCTCACACGTATCTGGTCCCTAATTAAATGGTAATCACATCAGAGTGTGAATAGTTTCCCTACCTTTGTGATGATGCTCTTGTAACACATCTCCCTCATTTCTGCAGAATTTCCCATGTCCTGCTTTGCAACGTAACCCAGAGGGTATCATTCTGGTTTGTGGTGACAGACCCTTCCAAAAACCGTACTCTTCCTGCAGCTGAAGTACAGTCGGCCATAAGGTAATCATCCCCACATACACTGTCTACTGACCCATCAACTCGCTGACGAGCTCCACTGTTCATGGGTACCGAAGAAACCTCACTCCGCTCCATACATGAGGCATTGATTAAAGTGTCAAGTGTTCCATTCAGTTCATTTTCATCAGAGATTAGTGGAGATGAGTAATTTTCATTCGGTAGCAATTTGCCTCCAAGGAAACAAATGGTTGGCAATGTTTGGGCACATTTTTCTTGTCACAACTGGAGGAGAAGGAGGCACCACCCATACTAAGCAGACGGAAGCTAGGGATGTTGTTATCCACCCTGCTATGACAGCACCTCCCTCAAAAATTACTTGACCTCAAATGTCAATTGTGCTGTGGTTTAGAAACTCTTGTCTAAATCTTAACTAAGACAGAGTGAAGAGCCAACTCCAAATATGTTGCTATCTTATCTATAGTGGTTTTTTAAATTGACTTAAACTTTATTTGCATGTATTAATTGTACAAAGTACTGGGTTTCACTGGATATTTTTATACATGCATATGACATGCCATGATCATATTCATTCTACTTGTTGCCATTTTCATGAAAATTTTAAAATCTGGGTTAGCGTAGTCACATGTATGGTATGAGGTGTGGACATGAACAACCAGTTCAAAAGTGTCTGTTATAGCTCTCTGTGAGGACTGGAGTAATTCATCCCAGGTCTTGGGTAAAAAATATCTAGGGTGTCTGATCCCAGTGGTGGAGGTGATATTATCTGTACCCGGCCAGAACTTCCACTCTACCTGAGGCGACAGAGCATGTTCCTGGTGTGGACCAAGATAGCAGCAAAGAGTTAATCAAGCAGAAAGATGGAGCAAGGGTGTGGAGAAACTTTTCATAATCCTTCCAGTTATAGCTCAGCAACGATGCTCATTATTTTGGGAAAAGGTTTGCATTCTCATAATCAAGATTGGATTACGAGAGTTGGGGAGATGGTTCAGCAAATAAAGCGCTTGCCATGAAGCATGAGTACCCATATGTGGATCTCCAAAATCAACATAAAACCAGCACAGTGGCCCATGTCAGTCATCTTAGGGATCCTATATCAAGATGGGAGGCAGAAGCGAGGGAATCTGGGGAAACTCATGGGGCAGCTGGCTGGGCGTATCTGTGGAGACCAACAAAGCGAACCTGCTTCAAAGATGAC
>PVIU01026154.1:0-22487 GCA_004026605.1 Ondatra zibethicus | reverse complement strand
GATAGGGCAGCCCTTAGGTGGGCAGAGTAGACAGAACAGAATGCTGTGAGAGAGAAGGCAGTGTGGCAGACGCAGACGCCATGCTTCTCCAGCACAAGATGGACACTGGTTAGACTCATGCCGGTAAGCCACAACTCAAGTGGCGATACACATTAATGGAGATGGGCTAAAATAATATGTGAGAGTTAGCCAATAAGGGACTGGAGATAATGGGCCAGGCAGTATTTAAATGAATACAGGTTCCGTGTAATTATTTTGGGTACACACCGGGAGCCGGATGGCACAATGGGCCCTGCACCGGGAACACAGTCTGAACCCCTCATTGCAACATATATATATATATAATATTTTATAAAATGTATAATATTTACATTACCATCAGTGGAGAGATACATAGGCTATTTTCATATCCTGGGACTATATCCAAGAAAGGTATAGAGTATCTTGTGGCAGATCAACTAAAGAGTAAAAACTCACTCAGAATATAGACAAAAACATTTAATAAGTTGGAGGCCTGGAAAGAATAAAGGAGAAGATAGAGGAAAAAATTGAATGTCTATAAGTTCTATTCTTTCTGAGCTACGATATTCTGATTGTCCATACATGGACTGCAGTTTCTTCAGCTTTTCAACACAGCCTCACATGACTGACTCTCCAAGGAAATATAAACATCTGTGCTTCAGACTGGAACTGTATCTTTATTCCTCCTTATTTTAGGTTTTCTCAGACTATAAATGTGCAGGGTTCTCTGACCAATAAGCCTTCCAATGGTCATTATTAGCTAGCAGAAATTCCAATTATTGAAACTAATCTGACAAACTCACTTTTATAATTGTATATATGTACATACTCTATTCCCCTAGGTAACGCTGACTAATAAATGCTATATGGTAAAAATACATGGCATTTCCTTTAAAAAAAACTGTGCCATATATATAAAATTTATTACAAAGTAAATCTCATGGTGCATGTTTTTAAATCAATATTTTCTGAATAAATAAGTCTAACACAAAGGAATTCATGATATTTGATTTTCCTTATACAAGTCCATGCACAGGGAAAACTACAGTGTTGAAAATCAGAAAGTAATTTCCTTTGATGGGGATAGAACAGTGATTGGAAGAGGGAATTTTCTGGGTAAAGAATTTTTCTGAGTGTTTCTTACATGTATGTGTAAAACAATAACATTTCTTGTAGTTTGAAAGTAAATGGCCCTCAAACGGAGTGACACTATTAGGAGGTGTGGCCTTGTTGGAGGAAGTATGTCACTGTGGGGGAAAACTTTGAGGTTGTTCTCAAGCTTCCATTCCTATTGCTTGCAAGATGTAGCATTCTTAGTTCCAGCACCACATCTGCCAACACGATGCCATGATCCCCTCCATGATCATAATGGATGGAACCACTGAAACTGTAAGCAAGCTACCCTCAATTAAATGTTTTCTTTATAATAATTGCCATGATCTTGGTGTCTCTTCACAGTAATAGTAAACCCTAAAATAGCACCTCATTGAAACAATGCTTACAATGCACTTTTATTTATAATTTCTGTCTATAAACAAAACTATTGAAGTGTAGTATATTTTCCCAGAAGTAAAATAGGTTATATTTCTATGGAATGAAAATAATACAGAGAATTAGAGCAAAATATTAGTCAAAGTACACTTTAGCTTTGCAGAATTAATGAATTTTGGGGCTTCCATGTTGCTACCACCTTGATGTCTCCAAGTTATGTGACAAATGTGTATGGTGTCTTCAGAAATAGTGTCTTACTATCAAATTGTAGTGAGCAACCAAGAGCAGTGTCAATAGTCTATAATATTTTGGGAGGTCTTTAGTACATTTCTGAAAAAGAAGTCTTTAGGATAGTATCCCCCACCTCGTAATAAGGCTAGTTATAATTTACAAAGCTTTCAATAACACATGGGAATTCAAAATACATTTTATATGTTTAGGTATTAGCCTTCCTCTTGAATATAATCAGAAGAGCATTACAAAGAAGCAGAAATTAGATATAAATTCATAACAATTTAAAAATTATTAAAGTTTTATGATGTAGTCATTTTTAAGCTTACATGTGAAAATATATATTGTATATTATCTCTATATCATATGTATTCTACTAAAAGAGAGAAACTTACTGCTAACTTGATCACTGGGGAAGATATAAGAGAGAAAAGAAACAACATAAATTTGTAAAGCCCTTATGGAATATGTCATAGATCTTTCTACCAAAATAAAAACTATAATGAACAAGTTTCAAAAAACATGTTATTTGATATGTATTGAAAGAAAATAAGATAAGCCTGTCAATGATATGGACACCTTCATATTTTTGTACAATAATCATAACAATCAATGTATAAAATCAGCCTCAGTGCTCAATAAAGGATGAATAAAGAAAACGGATAATGTATATTTGGTGAAATATTATTCTCCCTCACAGTAGAATTCAATGCTATCATATGGAGCAAAGTGTTTGAAAATGAAAAGCATTAAGTTAAGTAAAACAATCACAACACAAACAAATATTGCGTATTTGATTAATATGTGGAATAAAAAGTGATGTTGAGTCAGATGATTAGTACTTACTTAATGCTGGAGAGGGGATATAGGGAACAATTGATGATAAAACAGAGTATAAGGAAGAATTACCAGGACACCACAGAACAAAAAATGTGACTGTTCATAATAATCTCCCAGATATTTTATAAAGATCTTAAAGTATAGACTGTCTAAACTTGCAATCATAAATGATAAGAAAGAAAATTGCTAATAGCCATAGTTTTGTAAGTAGTATCACATACATATTAAAATATCATACTACATTCTATATATTAAGAAAATATAATTTCATGTTAACCATGAAAAGAAATGAATAAAAGAATTAAATGTGACTCCTAAAATCTATGTAGAGCAACAAGAAAATAATACTTTGGGGTATATGTTATCTTTTAAAAATTACTTATATTCTTTGATGACTACATTTAGAAATATAGGACCTATCTATAATTATAAAATTTAAAAAGAGTAACATTTTGTACAGTTACGAAACCTGGTTGAGCCATCTTTCTGCACTATCTCTCAGTCTCGAACTCATTGTTTAGCCATGGAGAACAAGCACAAATTTCATGTCCCTTTAGATCTTGTTATAGATTTAATCTAAATGAGAAAAAGTCAACCCTCACACTTAAAATAAAGAAAAGATTTGGGATGAACAGGAGCAAATATCACTTGTTTGTACATATGTAATCTGTCTTTCTCTCTTTTCCTCTCTCTCTCTCTCTCACACACACACACACACATACACAACTCACTATCTTTTCCTTTGTATAAATTGTAAGCACTGTGGTGTTAGCTGAAACTCTCCCTTAATTCATATATGTGGTAAGGCATAAATGCATGGTAAATTCTTTTCGTGTTGTGAAACATTTTATAAATATCCCGGGAAAGAACTAAAAGATCAGAAATATATTTAGAAGAAAGCATAGCAACCTGTAAGCTTAAGTAGACATAAAGAAAAATACAGTTTTGCGTTAAGAGAGTTACTGAAGGCTTTTATCCCCTGAATCATGAAAAGTTAAAATTTTACTTTTCCAACATATCATAATATTTTATGTATTATTAGTGTATGCTTTTGATGTGCATTCTTTCTTTGCCTTTTATGTCTTTTTTCTTGCCAAAATTTACACAGAGTAGTATAAAATATGATTATCTATTCCCTCTACCATTTCCTCTAAATACAAATCTTTTATAAACAGGAAAACAAATATATTATTGAGGATCTACTTTTGCAGACCCCAGCAATTTTATTGAACAGCAAATGTTCATTAGTATGCACTGATATGAAGACGATCTTACTGAAAATTCCCAGAGTGTTCCCTCTTTTATAAACAGACAGTTGATGGTTGATGTCTTATCCATCTGAGCATTGCAATAAAAAAGAAAATATCACAAAATGTATATAGGGTGTCATAGGAATGAGAGCCCAAAACTTTCAATAGACAGGGAGATAGTATTTTTACATACATATATATAACCATTTTCATTACTTAGGATTAACACCATTAGATTAAAAAAGACTTGGTTTTGAATAGCTTACAACAGTTCTTTAATGTTTCAGTTTTTTGAACTAACCTTATTATTGAAACAAAGAAAAAAATACATCAATCAATACTTACACAATTGTGTGGGATTTTACAAATGCTTACCTCCTTTATCAAACTCAAGCTTCAGTCAAAAAAAATAAGGTTCTGCTACTTGTGTATCTTTTATCTTTTATTTGATGGCAATCATGCTGATTGTAGTTTGTAGATGAAGTTTATAGATGATGTCACACAAAATAAATAGAAATACCCCAGATAATTAATCACTGATGATTAATTTATTTGTACATTAGTTTATTTCTGATAATTAGTTTTTAAATCAACTTATCACAAGCTAGGGTCATGTGGGAAGAAGGACTCTTGCTTTTATTTCTTAAATATGTTTTATTGTTTTATTATATTTTTCATTATTTAAAACAATTTTCAAATTTAAATATGTTTTGATCATATTTCCCTCCCTCAAGTCCCTTCAGATCATCTCCTCCTCCATACTCACCCAACATTAAGTTTTCTTGATAAAGCAAAAACAAATACAATAACAAAATCAGGAAAGCAAAATAAAACCACATCCAAAAAGAAAAAGAACCACCAAACTGTTGTCAAATAAAAGTACACACACCCCCCAAAAAAACCCTGTAGATTCCAATTATGTGTTGGTCAACTACTCTTGATGATGAGGCCTGCCCTGGAATAGAGAGGGAGAATATAAAGAAAATAAGGCAGAAGTTATCTTAATGAAAGAAAGAATATTCCCATAGGATGGACTTCTCCACAAGTCTGTAGGGTATTTTCTTCTTCTTTTTTTTAAAATTTTTATTGCTTTATAAATAATACCATTCAAAATTTCCACATCCTCCCCCGTCCTCCCATTTCCCTCCCACTCCCCCACTCACCCTCCTCCCTCCCCATCCAGTCCTAAGAGAGGGCAGGCTACCCTGCCCTGTGGGAAGTTCAAGGCCCTCCACCCTCTGTCCAGGCCTAGGAAGGTATGCATCCATAGAGACTAGGATCCCAAAAAGCCATTACATACAGTAGAATCAAATCCCAGTACCATTATCATTGGCTTCTCAATCATCCCCCATTGTCACATTCAGAGAGTCTTGTTTGATCACATGCTCATTCAGCCCCAGTCCTGCTGGGCTTGGTAAGCTCCCATTAGATCAGTTACACTGTCTGTCTCAGTGGGTGGACCAAACACTCATGGTCCAACTTCCTTACTTATCTTTTCCCTCCTTCTCCTCTTCATTTGGACCTTGGGAGCTCAGTCCAGTGCTCCTATGTGAGTCTCTGTGCCAGTAGAAGGTTCTATGGTGACATTAAAGATATTCATCACTGTGGCTACGGGACAAGGCCAGTTCAGGCACTCTCTCCTCTACTGCCCAAGGACCTAGCTGGGGACATCCCCGTGGACACCTGGGAACCCCTCTAGAGCCAAGTTTCTTCCTAACCCTAAAATGGCTCCCTTAATTAAGATAACTTCTGCCCTGCTGCCATATCTGCCCTTCCTCCGTCTCAACCATCCCACTCCCCCAAGCTCTCCCCAATCCTCCCCTTCTCCCTTCTCTCGACCCCACTCCTCTTGCCCCCAACCCCCATTCCCACGCTCCCAACTTTTGCCTGGCAATCTTGTCTGCATCCAATTTCCAGGAGGATCTATATATGGTTTTTTGGGGGGTTTCACCTTATTATTTAGCTTATCTAGGATCACGAAATATAGGATCAATATCCTTTGTTTATGGCTAGAATCCACTAATGAGTAAGTGCATACCATATTCATCTTTGAGGGTCTGGGTTATCTTACTCAGGATAATGTTTTCTATTTCCATCCATTTACATGCAAAATTCAAGATGTCATTGTTTTTTTACCGCTGAGTAATATTCTAATGTGTATATATTCCACACTTTCTTGATCCATTCTTCCATTGAGGGGTACCTAGGTTGTTTCCAGGTTGTGGCTATTACAAACAATGCTGCTATGAACATAGTTGCACAAATGCTTTTGTAGTATGATTGGGCAACTCTTGGGTATATTCCCAAAGGTGGTATTGCTGGATCCTGAGGTAGGTTGATTCCCAATTTCCTGAGAAACTGCCACACTGATTTCCAAAGTGGTTGCACAAGTTTGCATTCCCACCAACAATGGATGAGTGTTCCCGTTACACCACATCCTCTCTGGCATAGGCTATCATTGGTGTTTTTTATTTTAGCCATTCTGACAGGTGTAAATTGTATTGATTTGCATTTCCCTGATAGCTAAGAAAGTTGAACATGACCTTAGGTATCTTTTGGCCATTTGACCTTCTGTTGAGAATTCTCTGTTCAGTTCATTACCCCATTTTTTAATTGGGTTATTTAGAATTTCAATGTCTAGTTTATTGAGTTCTTTATATATTTTGGAGACCAGGCCTTGTCTGATGTGGGGTTGGTGAAGATCTTCTCCCATTTAGTAGGTTGCCTTTTTGTCTTAATGACAGTGTCCTTTACTTTACAGAAGCTTCTAAGTTTCAGGACGTCCAATCTATTCACTGTTGCTCTTATTGTCTGTGTTACTGGGGTTATATGTAGGAAGTGGTTTCTTGTGCCCATGTGTTGCAGACTACTTCCCACTTTCTCTTCTATCAGGTTCAGTGTGGTCAGATTTATATTGAGGTCTTTAGTTCATTTGGACTTGAGTTTTGTGCACGGTGATAGACATGGATCTATTTACATTCTTCTACAGATTGAGATCTGGTTATGCCAGCACCATTTGTTAAAGATGCTTTCTTTCTTCCATTGTATAATTTTAGCTCTTTTGTCGAAAATCAGGTGTTCATAGGTTTGTGGATTAATATCCAGGTCTTCAATTTGATTCCATTGGTAAACGTCTCTGTTTTTATGCCAACACCAAGCTGTTTTCATAACTCTGTAATAGAGTTTGAAGTAAGGGATGGTAATGCCTCCGCAAGTATCTTTATTGTATAGGATTGTTTTGGCTATCCTGGGTTTTTTGTTTTTCCATATAAAGTTGATTATTGTTCTCTCAAGGTCTTTGAAAAATTTTGTTGGGATTTTTTTGGTTATTGCATTGAATCTATAGATTGCCTTCGGTAGAATTGCCATTTTTACTATGTTGATCCTACTAATCCAAGAGCATGAGTGATCCTTCCATTTTCTGGTGTCCTCTTCG
The DNA here is from genome assembly GCA_004026605.1 of Ondatra zibethicus. Classification (NCBI taxonomy): domain Eukaryota; kingdom Metazoa; phylum Chordata; class Mammalia; order Rodentia; family Cricetidae; genus Ondatra; species Ondatra zibethicus. Next base: position 15,218 of record PVIU01026154.1, on the reverse strand, counting down.
ATTTCTTTCTTCAAAGACTTAAAGTTCTTGTCAAGTAGATCTTTCACTTCCTTGGTTAGTATTACCCAAAGATACTTTATGCTATTCGTGGCTATCATGAAAGGTGATGTTTCTCTGATTTTCCTCTCTGATTTTTTATTCTTTGTGTATTTCCTCTCTGCTTTTTTATTCCTTGAGTATAGGAGGGATATTGATTTTTTTGAGTTGATCTTGTTTACTGCCACATCACTGAGGGTATTTATCAGCTGTAGGAATTCTTTGGTAGAGTTTTTGGGTTCTCTTATGTACACTATCATATCATCTGCAAATAAGAAAGTTTGACTTATTTCCAATTCGAATTATTGCTTTGAAGTTCATGAATGAGATTGGTCTGTAATTCTCTTTCTTGGTTGAGTCTTTGCATGGGTTTGGTATCAGGGTAACTGTAGCTTCATAAAAAGAGTTTGGCAATGACTCTTCTGTTTCTATTATGTGAAACACATTAAGGAGTATAGATATTAGCTCTTCTTGGAAGTTCTGGTAGAATTCTGCATTTAAACCTTCTGGTCCTGGGTTTTGTTTTTTTGTTTTTGTTTTTGTTTTGTTTTGTTTTTTTTTTGGTTGGGAGGTTTTTGATGACAGATTCTATTTTCTCAGGACTTATAGGTCTATTTAAATTGTTTACCTGGTCTTGATTTAATTTTGGTATATGGTACTTATCTAAAAAATGTCCATTTCTTTTACATTTTCCAATTTGGTGGCATACAGGCTTTTGTAGTAATAGCTAATGATTCTCTGAATTTCCTCAGTGTCTCTTATTATGTCCCCCTTTTCATTTCTGATCTTGTTAATTTGAGTGTTCTCTCTTTGCCTTTTGATTAGTTTGGATAGGGATTTGTCATTCTTGTTGATTTTCGCAAAGAACCAGCTCTTTGTTTCATTGATTCTTTGGATTGTTTTCTATATTTCTATTTTGTTGATTTCAGCCCTCAGTTTGATCACTTCCAGTGTTCTACTCCTCCTGGGTGAGTCTGCTTCTTTTTTTTTCTAGAGCTTTCAGGTGTGCTGTTAAGTCTCTAATGTGAGTTTTCTCCATTTTCTTTATGTGGGCACTAAGTGCTATGTACTTTCCTCTTAGCAATGCTTTCATAGTGTCCCACAGGTTTGCATATGTTGGATCTTTATTTTTGTTGAATTCAAGGAAGAGTTTACTTTTTTTTATTTCTTCCTTGTCCCAGGGATGGTTCAGTAGTTGACTGTTCAGTTTCCATGAGTTTCTAGGCTTTCTGGTGGTAAAATTGTTGTTGAATTCTAACTTTGTTCCATGATGATCTGATAAGACACAGGTGGTTACTACAATTTTTTTGTATCTATGGATGTTTGCTTTGTTACCATGTATGTGATCAATTTTCGAGAAGGTTCCATGAGATGCTGAGAAGAAGGTATATTCTTTCCTGTTTGGGTGGAGTGTTCTATAGATGTCTGTTAAGTCCATTTGATTCACTAACTCTGTTAGTTCTCTTATTTCTCTGTTAGGTTTCTGTCTGGTTGACCTGTCCATTGGTGAGAGAGGAGTGTTGAAATCTCCTACTATTAGTGTGTGTGGTTTGATGTGTGCTTTGAGTTCTAGTAATGTTTCTTTTAAATATGTGGTTGCTTTTATATTAGGGGCGTATATATATATATATTCAGGATTGAGACTTCATCCTGATGAATTTTTCCTGTTATGAGTATTAAGTGTCCTTCTCCATCTCTTCTGATTGATTTTAGTTTGAAATTAATTTTGCTTGATATTAGTATAGCCACACCTGCTTGTTTCTTAGGTCCATTTGATTGGAAAACCTTTTCCCAACCCATTACTTTGAGTTAGTATCTGTCTTTGAGGTTGAGGTATGTTTCTTGTAAACAGCAGAATGTTGGATCCTGTTTTCTTATCCATTCTCTTAACCTGTGACTTTTTATGGGTGAATTGAGTCTATTGATATTAAGTGATATTAATTACCAGTGGTTGTTAACTCCAGTTTTTTTTTTTGGTAGCTTTGTTTTGTGTTTCCATTCTTTGAGTTGTGCTGGTGGAGGGTTGTCTGATGTCTGTGTTATTATGGGTGTTGTTGGCTTCCTTGGGTTGTGGTTTTCCTTCTATTACTTTCTGTAAGGCTGGGTTTGTGGCTTCGTATTTTTTCAATCTGGTTTTATCCTGGAATATCCTGTTTTCTCCATTGATGGTGAAAGAAAGCTTTGCTGGGTATAGTCGTCTGGGCTTGCATCCATGGTCTCTTAGTGTCTACAGCACATCTATCCAAGACCTTCTGGCTTTCATGGTTTCCATAGAGAAGTCAGGTGTAATTCTGATAGGTTTACATTTATATGTTACTTGATCTTCTTCCTTTGTAGCTCTTAATATTCTTTCTTTATTCTGTATGTTTTGTGTTTTGATTATTATATTGTGAGGGGATGTTTTTTGGTCCAGTCTATTTGGTGTTCTGTATTTTTCTTGTACCTTCATAGGAATATCCTTCTTTAGGTTGGGAAAGTTTTCTTCTATAATTTTGTTGAATATATTTTCTGGGCCTTTGAGCTGGAATTCTTCTACATCTTCTACCCCTATTATTCTTAGGTTTGGTCTTTTCATGCTGTCCCAGATTTTCTGGATGTTTTGTGTTAAGAATTTGTTGGATTTGTTGTTTTCTTTGATCAATGAGTTTATTTCCTCTATAGCTTCTTCAGCACCTGAGATTCTTTCTTCTATCTCTTGTATTCTGTTGGTTATACTTGTCTCTATAGTTCCTGTTCATTTACCCAGATTTTCCATATCCAGCCATCCCTCGGTTTGTGTTTTCTTTATGACCTCCATTTCGGTCTTCATGTCTTGAACTGTTTCCTTTACTTGTTTGATTGCTTTTTCTTGGTTTTCTTGGGTATCTTTGAGGGATTTATTATTGCCTTCTAACTTTTTGTTTGTTTTCTTTTCCATTTCTTAAAGGGAGTTTTTCACATCCTGTTTAAGGGTCTCTATCATTTTCATAATGTTACATTTTAAGTTGATTTCGTCTACTTCTTCTGGATTAGGGTGTTCAAGTCTTCCTGTTGCGTGTTCACTGGATTCTGGTGTTGTCTTGTTGCTTTTCAAGTTGTTGGAGGAATTCTTGCATTGGCGCCTGCCCATCTCTTCCTACAAATGTGGTCAGGAGAGTCTTAGTGTCTTGGTCCAATCTTTGCTGTGGCTGTGTACTTGGGGGATTTTCTTAGTTTGCCCTCTCTTAGGAACCCTCAGCACTGGAGCTGGCTCTCAGATCCCCTCTACCCTGAAGCAGCCTCTGCTGGTGGATCTAAGGACTTCGGAAAGGAGTGCTTGGGGGAAGATGGGATGGGGTAATGAGTGAAAGCCAGTACCTGGGGAGACACCCCACTGAATTGCCAGAAACGTATAGGCAAACTGAGGGGGCCTGTACTCTATTCCAGGGACCTTCTAGCCAGGCGGGTACACACTTACCCCTCTGGATGGATCTCCTCAGTACAGGAGCAGGCACTCTTGCTGGTCCAAAGTCCTTGCCGAAAAAAGGGCGGGCCTTGGGAGGGCAGAGTCGTGTGGAACAAAGAAGTCCCTGCAGCAGGAGCTGGAGGGGGCCTGTGCTCTGTTCGGAACCATCCAGCTGGGCAGGCACACACTTACCCCTCTGGATGGATCTCCTCAGTACAGGAGCAGGGACTCATGCTGGGCTAAGGACCTCACAGACTGGATATTTTCTTGATTAATGATTGATGAGGGTGTACTCAGCTTACTGTGAGTGATGCCACCTCTGAACTGCTTTCCCTAGGTGTGAGAAAGCATTTTGACCAAGCCAAGATTAAGCAAATAGTAAGCAGAATTTTTCCATAGTATCTGTTTCAGTTCCAGTCTCCAGGTTCCTGCCTTGCATTCTTGTCTTGACTTACATCATTGATGGACTGTGATATGGATATATAAGATGAAACAAACCCTTTCCTCATCAAGCTGCTTTTGATCATGTGGTTTCATAAAAGCAACAGAAACCCAAATGAGACATCATTCTACAAATAGTTGTTTGACCCCTGCTTCCCTGAATGGACTGCCTAAATGTATATTTAAGCAGAGAAGAGCATGCTAGGTATAATGTCTGTATGTTTTTCATATTTCGAATTTTCCTTAGAACCCATGTTGGATGTCAAAAAACCTAAATCCTTTAAAAAATACAGAAGAGAAAAAATGTTTCATGCTATCAAGAAACACACTATGTTTAAAAATGTACCTGTTTAAGAAAGTGGCTATTACAATGTGAATCTCTAGACAATAAACAGATCTTTGCTGAAACTTCTTTTCCTTATCTGTAAAAATAAGAATAATTATATTTCAAAATATGCTGTGCATTTCAAATGACACAATGGGTAAAAGGTCTAGATTAGTGTATGATGCCACATATATAATAGTGATTGTTTAAACACCCATTAATTGTAGTTGAATTGTCTTTGTAAGTGGACATGAGGAGGAAGAGAGAAAAAGCACAGTGAGGGGAAATAAATGGACAGAAGACCTGGTGTCATTTCCAAATTTCGGAAGTCTAGTTACTAAAGGATTTAAGATAGCGTTGGGCACCAGTGTCCAAGATTTATAATATAGTTGGTGGTTGATTTGTTAGTGCTTATAAAATATTTTTAGCAAGTGTGCTAATTAATTTGTTTTATCTTATTAATATTATTCCTTTATTTTACATACTGACCAATGTTTCCCATCTGTCCTCTTCTCCCATTCCCTCCCCCTAATACCTACTTTATTTCCTATCCATTCCTCTTCCCTCTCCATTCAGATAGGGGCAGGTCTCCAAGGGGATTGAACAAAGCATGGTACATCAAGTTGAGGTACATCCAAGTTAACCTCAGCAAAAAGGCTGGCCAAGGTAATCCAGCATGAGAAACATGTTCCCAAAAGTCAGCTAAGCACAAGGGACAGGACATGATCTCACTGCTAGAAGTCCTACAAATAGAGCAAGTTACACAACTGTCACAAACATGCAGAGTGCTTTCGTTGGTCCCATACAGGCCCCCTAACTGTTGATCTGGAGTCATTGTGCTCCAGTGAGCTCAGGCAAGTTATCTTTGGGGTTTCCCAGTCATGACCTTGACCCACCCTTGCTCATAAAATCCCTCCTCCCTTTCTCCATGATGACTTCTGGAGCTCTGCCCAGTACTTGGCTGCGGATCTCTGCATCTGCTTCTTTCAGTTACAGGATAAAGGCTCTCTGATGACAATTAGGATAGTCACCAATCTGATTACAGCAGAAGGCCAGGACAGGTACCCTCTGTACTATTCACTGAAGTCTTAGCTGGTATCATCCTTGTGTATTTCTGGGAGATTCCCCGGCACCAGGTTTCTCCCTAATCCCTAATGCTCTCCCCTTTCAAGATGTTTCTTTCGTTATTATTGCCCTTCTGTCCTGCCCAACCCACTCACTCTAGTTCCCACCCCTCCATATTCTCACCCCACTCCCAGTTTTCCCCTTACTGGGGAAATTCTTGCATCTCTCATTCAGCACTTTTTATTATCTAGCCTGTCTAGGGCTGTGTATTTTAGGTTGATTATACTGTACTTAACTCCTACTATCCATACCATGTTGTACATAACATGTTTGTTTTTCTGGGTCTGGGTTACCTCACTCAGAAGGATGTTTTCTAGTTCCATCTACCATTTGCCTGCAAATTTCATGAAGTCACTGGGTTTTTTTTTTTGCAGCTGATTAATACTCTGCTATGTAAATATAAACATTTTGCTTATTCATTCTTTGGTTGAGGGCATGCAGTTTGTTTCCAGGTTCTGGTTATTACTAATAATGCTGATAGGAACATAGTTGAGCAAGTATCTGTGTGGTATGATTGAGTATCCTTTGGGTATAAGCCCAGTGTTGGTATAGTTGGGTCTTGTAGATTGAGTCCCATTTTTCTGAGATCATATTGATTTCCAAAGTGTCTGTACCAGATTTCACTCCCACCAGCAATGGAAGAGTGTTCCCTTTAACTGATATCCTCTCCAATATAAGCAGTCATCATTAATTTTTATCTCAGCCATTCTGATAGTTGTAATATAGTATTTCAGAGTAATTTTTAATTGCATGTCACTGATGACAAAGAATGTTGAAACACTTTTTAAATGTAGTTGGACCATTTGATTCTTCTGCCAAGAATTCTCTGTGTAGTTCTGTACCCATTTTAAAAATTGGATTATTTGTTATTTTGATGTCTAGTTTCTTGAGTTCTTTATATATTTTGGAGATCAGCCCTCTGTCAGATGTGGGGTTGGTGAAGACCTTTTCTCATTCTGTAGGCTGCTGTTTTGTCTTATGACAGTGTCATATGCCTTAAAGAGGTTTTTCAGTTTCAGAAACTCAAATTTATTAATTGTTGCTCTCAGTGTTTGTGCTACTGGGGTTATATTTAGGAAGTGGTTTCCTGTACCAATGAGTTCAAATGTATTTCCCACTTTCTCTTCTATCAGGTTCAGTATAACTGGATTTATGTTCAAGTGTTTGATCTACTTACACTTGAATATTGAGCATGGTGATAGATATGAATCTATTTTCATACTTCAACATGCTACCATCCAGTTATGCCAGCATCATTTGTTGAAGATGTTTTCTTTTTTCAATTGTATAAGTTAGGCTTCTTTGTCAAAAATCAAGTGTTCATGGATATGTGAATTTTTAAGGGTCTTTAATTATGTTCCTTTTATTAATGAGTTGTTTTTATGCCAGTACCAAGCTGTTTTTATTACTATATCTCTACAGTAGAGCTTGAGGTCAGAGATGGTGATGCCTCCAGAGGTTACTTTATTGTACAGGATTGTTTTAGCTATCCTGAGCTTTTGTCCTTTCATATGAAGTTGAGTATTGTTCATTCACAGTCTGTGAAGAAATGTGTTGGAATTTTGATAGGGATTGCATTAACTCTGTAGATTGCTATTGGTAAGGTTGCCATTTTTACTATATTGAACCTACCTAACTATGAACATGGGAGATTATCCCGTTTTGTAGTATTTCCTATAATTTTTTTCTTCATAGACTTAATATTCTTGTCATATAGATCATTCACTTGTTTGGTTAGAGCTACCACAAGACATTTTATATCATTTCTGGCTACTACAAAAGTTGTTGTTGCTCTGATTTCTTTCTCAGATCATTTATCATGTGTATATATAAGGGCTACTGATTTTTTTGAGTTTATCTTTTATCTCACCACATTACTGAAGGTGTTGATCAACTGTAGGAATTCACTGGTAGAATTTTAAGGTCACTTATGTATACAATCATATAATCTATACATAGTAAAACTTTGACTTTTTCCTTTCTTTGAGGACCCACAGATGTGAATGTGTTACACCTTGACTGGAGGTAAGAAAAATTGAGCTTACTTTGCTCTTTTAAAGTTGTTGACAACGTTTATGCTTACAAACAAGAGATTCTGACTTAGGGTGTGGTTAATTAGGATTTTGGTTATAGAGGTGGATCTGCTCCACCTGGACCAAAGGTCAGAGAATTCAAGTCTATTCCTTATATCATGTTTATAAAGTCTGTTACATCCCCCCTCATCTTTTGGAGTGAAGTATATAAATGTATGGAAAATAAATGAGGTTGATTCAGTATTCACTGAATGTTCCTCCCAATGCTGTTTTGTGTTTCTGTCTTTTATTTCCCTTATATCTCTGTTCCTTTTGCTTAATAATTCCAATCCTCCATGTTCCTCCTACCCTGGAACATATGAGTTTCATTGAAGCTGATCTTCGACATCTTTTTAATTTGTATCCTCTTGTTCTCTTTTTGTTGTCTTATTTCTCTAGCTAGAATTTCAAGTACGTTATTGAATCGATATGGAGAGAGTGAACAGCTTTTTTCTTTTTCTTCATTTTAATGGAATCGCTTTGAGTCTCTCTTCATTTAATTTGATGTTGACTGTGAGATTCCTATATATTACTTTTATTATGTTTAGGTATGTTCCTTGTTTTGCTGATCTCTCCAAGACCTTTATCATGAAGGGATGTTGAATTTTGTCAAAGGTTTTGCCAGCATTTAATGAGATGATCATGCTTTTTTTAGTTTGTTTTTATGGTTACATTGACAGATTTTCACATGTTGAACCATCCATGCATTTCTGGAATGAAGCCTACTTGATCATGGAGCGTGGTTTTTTTATATGTTATTGTCTTCAGTTTGCCAGTATTTTATTGAGTATTTTTGCCTCACCTCAATGTTCATGATGGAGATTGGTCTGTAATTCTCTTTGTTTTGTCTTTGTGTGGCCTTGAAACTAATCATAGCTTCATAAAAAGAATTTGGCAATGTTACTTCTGTTTTAATCTGTGGAACAATTTGAGTCACACTGAAATTAGTTCTTCTCTGAAAGTCTGTTAGAATTCTGCACTGGACCCATCTGGCCCTGGACCTTTTCTTTACTTTTCTTTTCTTTTTTTTTTCCTGGTTGGAAGATTTTACATTACTGCTTCTATTTCCTTAGGGGTTATAGGTCTATTTAAATTGTTTACCTGGCTTTGATTTAATTTTGGTATGTGATACATGTGAAAGAAAATGTCCATTTCTTTTAAATTTTCTACTTTTGTGGAGTACTGGTTTTTCATTCTAAAGTTTTCAAATGTTCTGTTAATTCAGTAGTGTGGGATTTTTCCAGCTTCTTTCTGTAGGCATTTAGTGCTACTAACTTTCCTCTTAACACTGCTTTCATTGTGTCCCATAAATTTACATATGTTGTGTGGACATTTTCATTGTACTTTAGGAAGTCTATAATTTCTCCCTTTATCTTCCTTGACCCGTTGATGATTCAGGTGGATATTGTTTAATTTACATGTGTTTGTTGGCTTTCTGGAATTAGTATTGCTGTTGAATTTTAGTTTTAAGCCATGGTGATCTGATAAGATACATGGGGTTATTCCAATTTTTTTGTATCTGTTGAGGTTTCTTTTGTTACCAAGTATGTGGTCAATTTTTGAGAAGGTTTCATGAGGTGATGAGAAGAAGGTATATTGTTTTCTGTTTGGGTGGAATATTCTATAGATGTCTGTTAAGTCCATTTAAGTTATAACATCTGTTAGTTCCCTTATTTCTCTGCTAATTTTTTGTCCGACTGACATGTCCAGTGGTGAGAGTTTGAGTGTTGAAGTCTCACACTATTAGTGTGTGAGATTTAATGTATGATTTAAGCTTTAGAAGTGTTTCTATTACATATGAGGTTGCCCTTGCATTTGGGGCATACATGTTCAGTATTGATATTTCCCTTGATGAATTTTTTTCTGTGACTAATATGAAATGTCTTTCTTTGTCTCTTTTGATTGATTTTAGTTTGAAGTCTATTTTGTTAGATATTAGGATAGCCACACCAACTTGTTTCTTAGGTCTATTTGATTGGAAAATTTATTCCCAACCCTTTATTCTGAGACAATGTCTGTCTTTGAGATTGAGGTTTGTTTCTTGTATGCAGCAGAAGGACAGATTATGTTTTTTATCCAATTCATTAGCCTGTCTCTTTTTAGAGGTGAATTTAATCCATTTATGTTAAGGAATATTAACGACCAGTGATTCCTATCTCCTGTTAATTTAGTTTCCATTTTTGGTGATGTTATTTGTGTGTTTTTCCCTTCTTTGGGATTTGCTGCTGTGAAATCAAATGTCTATGTTTTTGTTGATGTAGCCAACTTCCTTGGGCTAGAAATTTCCTTCTAGTACTTTGTGTAGGGCTGTGTTTGTTTCTAAACAAGGGTTAAATCGGTTTTGTCATGGATATCTTGTTTTGAACTTCTATAGTGATTGAAAGTTTTGCTGGATATAGTAGTCTGGGCTGGCATCCATGGTCTCTTAATGTATGCATAACACTTGACCAGGACCTTCTGGCTTTAATTGTCTCCAGTGAGAAGTCAGGTGTAATTCTGATAGGTCTACCTTTGTATGTTACTTGGCCTTTTTCCTTTGCAGCTCTTAATATTCTTTCTTTCTTCTGTATGTTTAGTGTTTTGATTATTATGTGGCAAAGGGATTTTTGTTGATCCAGTCTATTTGGTGTTCTGTAAGCTTCTTTTATCTTCATATGCATATCTTTCTTTAGGTTAGGAAAGATTTCTTCTATAATTTTGTTAAATATATTTTCTCTACTTTGTTTTGAACTACTTCTTCTATACCTATTATTCTTAGGTTTGATCTTTTCATGGTATCCCATATTTCCTGGATATTTTGTATTAAGCTTTTGTTAGATTTAAGTTTTTCTTTGACCGATGAGTCTATTTCCTCTATTGTATCTTCACTGATTTTCTCTCTTCCATCTCTTGTATTCTTCTGTTTATGCTTGCATTTGTGGATCCTGATCATTTTCTCATGATTTCTGTTTCTATAATTCTCTTGTCTTGTGCTTTCTTATTGTTTCTATTTCAGTTTTTAAAGTCCTAAATAGTTTCTTTCATATGTTTCAGTGCTTTATCTTGGTTTTCTTTAAGGGATTTGTCTAAGTCTTCCAATTTTTTGTTTGTCTTTTCTTCCATTTCTAGGAGGGAATTTCTCATTTCCTCTCTAAGGGCCTCAAACATTCTCCTGAAGATATTTTTAGGTCATTTTCTTCTGCTTCACCTATATTTGGTTGTTCAAGTCTTGCTGTTGTAGGTTTACTAGATTTAATTGGTGTCTTATTGCTGTTTGTGGTGTTTCATGTGTTCTTACCTTGTCTACCCATCTTTTCTAATTGTTGTAGATGGGGCTGTCTGTGACTCTGGTGATCAATCTTCCAGGTGCAAGTGGATTCAAGACTTAGATGGTTGTTCCTTGTGGTGCAGTCATTGTCACTGTTCTAGTTACCCCCTTGGTCACTCTGTGTTTCTGGAGGTCACTCAGTGCTCCCAGGGTTTGCCCCAGTCCTGTGGAGTTTGCTGTCTCAGGCCTGATCTGGCCTAGGTTGCCAGCTCAGACTTGTTTCTGTAATTGTTCCTGGTCTGGATCTGCTCCTGTGGAAGTCCCTGCCTTGGGGTTGGTCCCACAAAAGTCTCTGGCTCCTATTTACTCCATCAGAGGTCCGAGACTTGGATGTGCCTGGACCCACTGAGGACCTGAGTTAGGCCTATGCCCTCAGAGGTCCCAGACTCATGCTTGGACCTTCAGAAACCTGCAGAGGTTTCTTGTTCCTGTCTACTCCCTCGGAGGTCCCAGACCAACGCCTGGAACCACAGAGCTCCTAGATCAGGCTTACACCCTCAGAAGTCCCAGTGATGGGGGAAGAGCCACTAGCCAATCACATCAAGTTGGGGTGTCGCTACTGGGACCCCAGGTAGAAAATCGAGAGAACACAGGTATGCTCTCCCTCCATGCGGTGTCCACCAGACAGATAGGACTGCAGCTTGAGTAGAGTGACTGCAGCTTGAGTAGAGTGACTTCCCCTTTTTTCTTTCATTAAAAATACCTGTTCATATTGATCTGGCTTGGTTATTGATTTGTGCTGACTTAATACATCATCATCTGGCGCCCATATGTCTTGTACCTAGATAAACAATGAAGTCAGTTCTGTATCATCTGGTATAAATTCAGCAGTTTCAATATGTAAGATAACTCTTTCTGCATATTGTGAGTCAGTAACTATATTAAGAGGTTCTTTAAAATCTCTCAGCACCATGAGAATGGCATATAATTCTGCCTTCTGGACAGAATTATAAGGGCTTTGTTCCACCTTAGTCAATTCGTCCGATTTGTAACCTGCTTTCCCTGATTTATTAGCATCAGTATAAAATGTGCGGGCTCCAGTTATTGGAGCATCACATACAAGAAGTTCTCTTTATAAGGTTCAGCCTATCGCTTTTGGGATAGTTACTATTAATTTCTCCCAAAAAATTAGCACAAGCTCTTTGTCATGGTTCATTGTCTTCCCATAACTTTCTTATCTTATCAGCAGTGAAAGGCACTATAATTTCTTCTGGATCTATGCCTGCTAGTTGATGAAGTCTCAGGTTACCTTTTATAATCAGTTTAGAGACCTTTTCCACATAAATTTTTAATTTTTTACTTGGTTTATGTGGTAAAAAGATCCATTCTAAAATAATATAATCTCTCTGCATTAAAATTCCTGTAGGAGAAATTCTGGAAGGCAATATGACAAGCATACAGCTACGCTCTGGATTTACCCTATCCACATGTGCCTCCTGTAATTTTTCCTCAACCATTGTCAATTCCTTTTGTGCTTCAGCTGTTAATTCTCTGGGATTATTCAAGTCTTTATCACCATCTAAGGTTTTGTTTAAATGAATTATTAGATCAGCTGTTATCCCAACAGCCGGCCGTAGGTTGAAGATGTCTCCTAAAAATCTTTGAAAATCATTTAGAGTACGTAACTGATCTCTCCTAATTTGTGTCTTTTGTGTCTTAATTTTTTGTAAACCTATTTTATAACCTAGATAATTAACAGAATCTCCTTTCTGTATCTTTTTAGGAGCAATCTGCAATCCCCATTTAGGTAAAACTATCTTTACTTTTTCACACAGTCTTTCTAAGGTATCTATGTTTGAATCAGATAGCAAAATGTCATCCATGTAATGGTAAATAATAGACCTAGGAAATTGTTTACATATTATTTCCAGTGGTTGACTTACAAAATATTGACACAGGGTGGTAGTATTGAGCATTCCCTGTGGGAGGACAGTCCACTGGTACCTCCTGGTAGGCTGAGAATTATTATAATTAGGCACTGTGAAGGCAAATTTCTCTCTATCCTTTTCTTGTAACGGTATAGTGAAGAAACAATCCTTTAAATCAATAACTATAAGAGGCCATCCTTTTGGTAACAGAGAGGGCAGAGGAATTCAAGATTGTAGAGGGCCCATAGGTTGAATAACCTTGTTGATAGCTCTAAGATCTGTCACCATTCTCCATTTTCCAGATTTTTTCTTAATAACAAATACAGGAGAATTCCAAGGGCTGGTAGATTCTTCTATATGGTGAGCATCTAATTGCTCTTGCACCAGCTGTGAACCATATAGGTTCCTCAGTCAACCATTTTAAAGGCAGGGCTGTTGGTACATCTGAAAGGTGATCAATTGTTTTGTGTTCGTGTACAGCATGAATGGCTGGCATTCATCACCTGTAATATCTCCTAATATTTTCCTCAGAAACATATGCTTTAGGGGCAGCAGGAATGTTAATCTGGGTATTCCATTGCTGCAATAGGTCACGACCCCATAAATTCACTGCAATATTGGCTACATATGGCTTTAGTTTTCTATTTGACCATTTGGCCCTATGCATTTAACCCATCTCATGCTTTGTCTTACTCAAGATAAGGTTCCAATTCCCATGAACTGAACATCTACCTCCTGAAGAGGCCAATTCAGATGCAAAGAGTTTGGAGTAATGATACTTACATCCGCACCTGTGTCTAATAAACCTTCAATAAAAATGCCATTTATACACACTTTTAGCTTAGGTCTTTGATAATTTATAGAAGTCTGCCAGAATATACGTTTCCTCTGTCCCACCAGATGTACTGATTCATTTTTTTTCTTTATCTCATCATTCAGACCATTATTGCTTTCAACAGTAGTCATGGGGCCTTCTAATTTACCTGATGAGGCACATTCTCCATAGTAACCGGGAATGACTGGACCACATTCGTCATGGGGGCCTGCGAGAGGCCCCCCCATGGCATTTCCCGATGGTATCAGGTTGCCTTGTTTATCTCTTGTTGACCTACATTTATTTGTCCAATACCGGCCTTTGCCACACCTCCTACATAAACTTGAAGGCTGAGTCCTCTGTTCCTGTTATTTCCAGAAGAGGCATTATTCCTGGAAATCCGTTGTCTACAATCCCTATTCATACGTCCCATTTTACCACAATTAAAACACTTGGTATTTTGATGTCTTCTCTTACCTTTGGATATTGCTTCTCCTACCCATGCTTCAGTACCATAATCGAATGTCTCGACATTCATTGTATGCAAGACCAATTTATCCAAGGGTGCTGATCTGATCTTTAAAGGCCCTAGGATCCTTTTGCACTCTGTGTTGGCATTCTCATAAGCTAAAGCTTCAATTACTATACATCTAGCTTCTGGGTCAGTTATCCCTATTTGTACAGCCCTAGTTAGTCTGTGAAAGAAGTCACTAAAGGGTTCTCTCTGACCCTGTTTTATCCTAAGATACGATTCCACTCTCTGCCCTGGTTCCTGAACTGTGTCAAGCCTTTAAAGCTGCTGTGGTACATATGGACAGGGTGTGTTCATCATAAAGAGCTTGGTCCTGAGGATCAGAGTAGAGTCCATCACCTAGAATTTGATCTAGGGAAATCTCAGTTCCTTTTATTCTTTCCTGTTGCTCTAAAACTTTCGTTTCCTCTTTAAAGAGGCATCTCCAGTGCAATTGTGGCCCACTTTCTAGGACAGCTGAGATTAACTGAGCCCAATCATAAGGTATGGCTTTGTTACTGAAAGCCCAGGTTTTGATCATCTCTTTAACAAAGGAGGAATGTAGTCCGTATGTCACAATTGCTTGTTTAATTTCCTTCAAATCACTCATTCGCACGGGCTCCCATCTGTATTCCTTGACAACCTTAGGGTATTTGTAGCCGGCTACCATTTCTGATGTTATTACTGGGAAAACAGGTAGAACTCTGGGGAAGCTATCCTGAAGAATCTTATGCATTGAGGGAGTTAAGGTTACTATGACATCATGATGCTGATAGCGCTACTATGAGACCTGTTTGGATACCAGCTGCACAGGATGGTTCCAACTTGGTTAGCTTACATGGTGCACTTCTTTTACAACATTCTCGCCAGACCTCCATGAAATACTCAGAGACTGTTTGCAATTTTACCAGGCCAAATATTAATCTGGTAATTTAACCATCATTTCTTTTAACAGGATCCCCTAGAAAGAACATCGCCCCTTTGACAGCTGGAAGTAACTTTAGAGGACGATGTCCCCTCTCCCAGCAAAGTTTGCCCTCAAGCTTAGGGACATCAATTAGGGGTTAATTATAACTAGTATATGGTTGAGGCATGGGGGAGGAATTTTATAGACTCAAAAAAAGAGCGATATTTAGATGATGGGACAAAACATTGTATTTATGAGTTATTGTTTTTAGACAATTATATTGGTATAGATTTCTGTATACTTATAAAAGTTAAATTATATTAAATATTGTATGCATGTATGCTTCTACCTCTGTTTGAAACATTGTTTATGTATTGATATATATATT
>PVIU01026153.1:0-22488 GCA_004026605.1 Ondatra zibethicus | reverse complement strand
CTTGGACTTCCAACAGGGCAGGGCACCATGCCCTCTTTCAAGGAAGAAGGGGGAGGGAGGACGGGTGGGGGGTAGTGGGAGGGGACCGGGAGAAGGGGAAGAAAGGAAAAAAAATTTTTTTTTATCTTTAATTATGTTCTTGAATGGAAAAAATAAAACAAAACAATGTATGGAAAAAAAATGTATAGTACAAAATACCATACAT
This sequence comes from Ondatra zibethicus, assembly GCA_004026605.1. Taxonomy (NCBI): domain Eukaryota; kingdom Metazoa; phylum Chordata; class Mammalia; order Rodentia; family Cricetidae; genus Ondatra; species Ondatra zibethicus. Next base: position 22,283 of record PVIU01026153.1, on the reverse strand, counting down.
ATGTTCAAGGCTGTTGGTAATTCCATACTAATTCCAAGCCACAATCCTTTTAATTGATTTTCTTTTTTTATGAAACTCAAGTCAGCAACTCAAACCACACATTTTTTTTCAATACAGGATCTCATATAGCCCAGGCTGGACTTTCAGTTGCTATGTAGCAAAAACTCCTGATTCTTCTACCTCTACCTCTCTAGTGCTAGAATTACAGGTATATGTCACAATACCTAGTTTGTGCAAGTGTGGACATCAAAGCCAGGGCTTTGTGCATGCTAGGCACGTACTTTACTGAGTCACGTCTCCAGAACCTCAAACAGTACAGTTGTTAATAAAACATTCCAGCACAGTATAATCCAAGGATATACTACTTTGAAGCTTATATGCTGAGGAATGATAGTATGCAATATTAAGTCTTTATTTTCTGAAATTAAACCATTATGATTTTTAAAATTATATTACATTTTTATCTGTTTTGTGTATGGGGGATAGGGTGGAGAGTGTTCACATTCCATAATACTTTGTGTAAAAACAATAGGTCATGACTGGGGGTTTGAAAATTATTATCCTTGGGTTATGGATACAGTTCAGTTGTAGAGTACTTGGCTAGTATGCACAAAGCATCTGGTTTGAGCCCAAGCACTATATAAACCTTATATGGGAGTACACATCTGTAATCTTTTGGGGAGAGACAGAAAGATAAGTTCGAAGTCCTGGTTGACTACTCAGTGAGTTGAAGGACAGTCTGAGATGCACGAGACCCTGTTTCAAACAAACTAATTCAGGTCCATTTGCTTAGACTCCATTTGAGTACAATGATTTTTTTGCGGGGGCGGGGGTTGATTTTGTTTTTGTTTGTTTGGTTGGTTTGGTTTGGTATTCTGAGACAGGATTTCTTTGTGTAACAGCTCTGGCTGTCCTGGAACTCTCTTTGTAGACCAATCTGGCCACCAACTCACAAAGATTCACCTGCCACAGCCCCGCAAGTACCAGGATTAAAGGTGTGTGCCATCACATCTGGCGAGTACAAGATTTTGATGGAGACACCCTACAGAATTTTTCCAAGACTTTCTTTGTACAAATACCATTTATCAAACTTTCTTTGTTGATGTGATATATTGCCTTTATGATAAATTTACATACCCATGAGTACTTAGGTCTCTTTCTAGCTTGCTACTCTGCTCTGCTGTTTTCAATATACCTTTTAAAAATGAAAAAGAATCTTATTTTTAAATTGTTAGACTTGAGTACTTCCTTAACTTGTGTTTAGCCTTGATCAAGTATCATAGGTTTTGATTAAAATCAAATCATGGCAGAATGGTTGCATGACAATGTAATGTGTTTATAAATATAAAAGCATGAAAATCCCCTCTCAAAAAACTGTTTTGTCACTTTGCTTTTCAGAGTCTCAATAGTTCTCAAATTCTTTTGTCTCATAATTCTTACCCTTAAATTTTAAGTAATCTTTTAAAACCAGCATTTAGTGGGGGGAAGAACATAAAGTAGGATGGGCATGGGAGATGGGAAAGATCTGGAATGAATGACGAGAAGGGAAAATATAATCAAAATACATTGTATGGAAAAATGTTTTAATTAAAAAATTAAAATTTGGGGCTAGAGAGATGGCTCAGAGGGTAAGAGCACTAACTGTCTTCCATAGGTCCTGAGTTCAATTCCCAACAACCACATGTTGGCTCACAACCATCTGTAATGAGATCTGGTGCCCTCTTCTGGTCTGTAGGTATACATACAGGCAGAATACTGTATACATAATAAATAAATAAATATAAAAAAAGAAAAAATTAAAATTCAAAGACTATTATTAAAAGAAAAATTAGGTATACTAAAGTGTTTATGATTATGCAAGTCATATTTACATACAAATATTTCATTAAAACTCAAAATAGAAAGGGAAACACACACACACACACACACACACACATAAAATAACTTAAAATCTGGGAGTGATAGGGCAAACCTATAATACTAGCACCTAGGAGGTAAAGGCAGGAGGATAAAGAATTCATTGTCGTCATAGTGTCACAGTGAGTTTGTGACAGCCCAAAGAGTGACATGAGACCCCATCTCAATAAAAGAAAGAACAGAAAAGTCAATCACCCACTGTGTGTGTGTGTGTGTGTGTGTATGTGTGTGTGTGTGTGAGTGTGAATGTGCATGCATTCGTGCCTCTGTGTGTGTGTGTGTTGGGGGTACAATAAATCTGAAAATTGCAAGGTTTTGTAATTTACTTTCTAAATAAATCTGAATTTAAAAGTGATTTTTTAAAAAGCAGACAAAAGTCAGACATGTGGCACACACCTGCAATCCTAGCACTCAGGAGACTGATACTGGAGACTCCCCATGAGCTCAAGGCTAGCCTGAGCTACATAGTGACTTCCAGTTCAACCTGCCTCACAAAACAAAACAAAAAAGTAAAAACTAGGCAAATAATAAAATGTTGTCAGAGGTGGCAAAAGTCCCCAGAGTACTATATTAATGACTGAGATTTTCTATAAACTACCCTTCACATCAAAAAGAAGCAAGAGTACCAGCAACTGGACAACCAAGCCAGAAACTGACGGTTGGTCTATACTCTCCCTCGTGTTTCACCTTTATCCCTAAACATTGTTCGAAGTTTTAACACAAAATATATTAAAAGCTACCACATGTGGTGGTGTGTACCTGTAATTCCAGTACTTAGGGGTAGAAGCAAGTAGACCAACTGGGGCTCTATTCCTCACTTGTTTAAAAAGAAATAAAGAAAAGAAAAATAGTTTGAGAGCCATACCATAGACACATTTCAAAAGCATGGGATCTCAGTACACTACAGGCTACCAAAAGAGAAACATAAACACCAACCCAGTCACAAAACCTTTGGTCTCCAATCTGTCCTGCCTACAAGATGTGTGAGGACATGGTGGCACAGAACTTATGGAAGTAGCCAACCAATGCCTGATTTGACTTAAGGGCCCAACTGCCTGAGATGGAACCCATACCTAACACTTCCTGGATGACTACAAACCAGAGATTAGATAGCCCAGAGACCTAGAATAAAACCAAACACTACTGGTCTAAAAAGTATCAATAAAATGACTCCTGATGCTATTCTATTATACTCATAGATCAGTGCCTTGCTCAGCCATCATCAGAGAAGCTTCCTTCTGTGGCATTTGAGAACAAATACAGAGAACCACAGGCAGACGTTACTCATAAAGGGCAGACATTACTTAGAGAGAGGGAGTCTTTGGAACACACGGCCCTAAACAGGATGCTTCTTTCAAATCCCTCCCCTTCAGAGCTCAGGGAATCCCATGGAAGAAGAGGTAGAAAGAATTTAAATGTCAGAGGGAATGGAGGATACCAGGAGAACAGAGTCCTCTGAATCAGCTAAGCAAGGATCATATGAACTCAGAGACTGAAGCAACAAGCACAGGGCCTACACTGGGGCTGCACCAGGTGCTCTGCATATATATTCTGAGTATGTTGGTGAGTGGATCTCTGATTCTTGTGCCTGCTCTTGGGACTCTTTTCCTTCTGTTGGGTTGCTTTGTCCAGCTTCAATGTGATGGTTTTTATTTTATCATATTATATTTTATTTTGTCATGTTAAAAAATAATAAAAAAAATAAAAGGCCTGAGTTAAGGTATGACCTCTGCTGCTGTGGGAAAATGGTCTTGTACCCTGTAAAGATTTGCCACTTTTATTGCTATAATAAAACACTGATTGGCCAGTAGCCAGGCAGGAAGTATAGGTGGGACAATGAGAACAGGAGAATTCTGGGAAGAGGAAAGGTCAGTCAGCAATTGTCACCCAGAGGCAGAGGATGCAAGATAAGAAGGCCTCACTGATAAAAGGTACCAAGCCACATGGCTAACACAGACAAGAATTACGGGTTAATTTAAGATGTAAGAGTTAATAAGTGAAGAGAGCCCCGGTAAGGGGAGACCCTCCAGCAGATGCTCCCCACCAAGAGAAGACTCCAGTTGACTTCGGCTGCACAAGCAAGAGGCGTTTATTAGTTGGTTACACAGGCCTGCAGATGCTGCAGCAATCGGCTTGCTGAGCATGCCGGGCTCAGAGAACAAAGCAGTTTATATAGGATTTGGGGGCAGGCAGCTTTAGGGTACCCAGCAACAAGTATTTCATTGGTTAATTCATATAGAGCATAGAGTTATTTTGGGGCGCAGTGATTTGTTTCACTTTGGATTTCACAAAAACAGGCATGACAAGGACACTGTGTTTGGCAGGGTCGTATTGCCCTTCTTTATCACTCCTATTTTGGCTATCCTGGGTGGGCTAGCTGGTGAGTTATGGGTCATGGTGCCCATCTGTTGCTCCCCTTTATCTTTTGGTCCTTGACTGACTAGGAGGGTACCTAACTTTGACTTTATTTCTTTTATTTTTTAATTCTTTCATTCCCCCCCTTGAAATATGGGTCCCTGAGTTTAATTGTAAACTCTAGCTTCTGGAAGAAGGTCTGTTTGATGTTAATACCATTGCCTGAATAACACTGAGTCTATCTTTCATAAACTGAATAAGCCTATTGAATATGCAAGGACCAAATGTCAGAATCAACAGCAAAATAGCTATGGGGCCAGCAATAGTAGACACCAGTGTGGCCATCCATGGTGACTTATTAAACCAGTTTTCAAACTAGCCTTGTTGGGCTTCCTGCCCTCTTTTTCTCTCTGCTAATCTTTCTCTTAATCTAGCCATAGAGTCCTTGACTGATCCAGAATTGTCTTAAAGTTTTACAAATTTTAGTAAATTTGGGGGACTAATTGGATCAGTACACAGAATTTAGCAGTATCATCAAAGACAGAAGTAGAAACACAAGGGGTTAAACCAGTGTTGCATGCCCTTCATAGATCAATAAAGAGTGTCAGGTACCAGTTTCCTGTCGTCCTGGGACCTGGGAGAGTTAGGTTACACAAGTGTTGATATTGAGGGGCTGGAGTCCCCAAACATTAACTTTTTAAGGCATAACTACAAAGAGACTCTTTGAAGCTGTTTTTGGCACATGTGTAAGGACTTTTGCTCCCTCCCATCTTGTTAAGTCTTAGAGTAAGGCCATTTTTATCAGCCTGTACCAGGTGGCTGGCTGGGCTAAGTGACCTTGTGCTCCGAATCTCCCGGGTGGGAGAGGGGAAGGCCACTATCTTACTGGGAAAACATTTTGCTAGGAAATTTCTTCTTGCCCCTTTAAAAATAAGGGGTGAGGGTCCTACATTTCCCCATTCCTCTTCGTCCTAAGGGTCAGCTCAATTATGAGCTGGTTTTGCTAACTTTGGCCAAATTGTCTCTTACAATTACGGAGTCTTTTTATGTTTCTTTTGACTTAGCATTTTAACCAGGGATTATTGGACGATGTATTCTTTTAACTGCTTCCAGCTGACTTTGGGGCGTCATTGTTAAGGGTTAACAAAGGTGAAATGCTAGTCAAAAAGAGAAAATTTTAGGAACGTTTGGTTTGTGGACTTTGTTGAAGAGCCAGGGAGCATTCACATAAGTTAGACTAGTCCACATCAGTTTTTAGTAAGTCCATGGTCCACAATCATTTGGAGCAGGTTGTAGTCAGCAATTGATGCTTGTTTGTGTCTGCCAACCAAGCAGAAACCTGTTGAGACAAATTTAAACTAGAAACAGAAGTTAATACATTTGAAATTTTTAGGTCCATATTAAAATTTATATAGCAAATAACAGATATCTATAAAACAGTAAAAATAGACTCATACCTTTGAGTTCCAGCAAAAACATAGAAAATCCTGAGCTTGTAATCCAAACAGTATGTAGTCATTGTTTTGTTTATCAGAATTATCTTAAATTACTTTTTAGACCTTTAATGTTTATGAACTTTTATATTCTCAGACTTTTATATATAATGAGTTAACAAGCTGGCTGTAGCTTTGTGTAAGGATCTGAATATCCTTTTTGCTCTTAAACTGATATTATAGCTGGCCTAGTCATTAATACAACCAGAGATCTTAGAAGGATAAATAAATTAGAAGAATGACAGAGACCAGCCCATATGCAGTCATACCCAGGTCTTCATAGCATTGGAGCCAGAAGTATCAGAACAGCAGGCTTTACCAGACCCATAAGGTGATTGTGATTTTAAACTCTCCTGGTATGGTACGAGTGAAGGAGACTAAGTCTCTTTTGTTGGTTCCCCTCCGGGAGGCACTAGTACTGGTTTTATATCCCCAGGCAACATAATAAAATATTTCAGCCCCCCCCCACATTGTTGAGTTCGCTTACCCACCCTCTGCTGAACAAATATACCAGTCAGAATGTCTACATGCAGGATAAGAGTCCTAGGGAGTTCATTTACTATTCTCCCAAGAGTCCATTGCTTAGCTTTAGAGCTTTTTTTGGGTGCACTGAAGTTTCCGTTGGGAGGGGTCCCGGGCTGCCACTGAATCACCAGCCTGGAATGAATGTGAGATCTCAAGGTGTCTGGGCAGGTGTCTGGGCTGGTGTGTATACCTGGACGATCTGGAGGGCAGATAACAGTCTGGGAAGAACAGTATCAGGATTATATATCTGATCCACCTTAGTAAGCGGTTGCGGCCCTTATGCAGGTTTTTATAAGGAGTGAGTTTAAATTGCCCTGGGGTGTTTCGAACCCAAAACAGGACAAAGGAGGGGGGCTGCGCAGTCTCTCTCTCTCTCTCTCTCTCTCTCTCTCTCTCTCTCTCTCTCTCTCTCTCTCTCTCTCTAACCTATCCTGAACTCTGGGGTCAGTACTTTTTAATGTAATTTTTCTCCAGTCTTACCTATGTCCTGACTTTCCTGGGCAACAAGGCAGTTTTATCAATCCCATCCCAATTACCTTGGGCTGGCCAAACCTCAGGAAGATTCCTTCTTTATTTTCTTTACCATCAATTGAGGCATTTCTCGTTTGGTGGGAAAAGCTTCTGTCCAACAGGAGAAGGTGTCTATAAAAACTAGGAGATATTTATTACCATATTTTCCTCAGTGAAGTCCACTTCCCAATGTGTACCAGGTCAGTCTCCCCTTATTCTTATGCCCTCCGGGGCATTCTGATGCCCTGCATTTTTACCTTGGCACAGGGGACACAAGTCGACATCACCTGCTGTATGAGGGAGTTAAGGCCTGGAACATAGATGCATTTGGGCAACCAGCTCAGAGGCAGCCTTCTTAGGTAACACGATTTTGTCCTGATACTTTCAAGCTTTTTGTTGCTCATCAAAGTCTGCATTAAGTTTCTGGATAGTCTCTAGATCCTTTTTTTTTTTTTTTTTTGAGGAAACTGCTGCCATCTGTAGAGTTTGTATCAAAAGGGCCGATGCCCCTTTAAGAAGTCTGCTCAGCTGGGCCACCATTGCTGCCCCACCTTCTCCAGCGAATCCTAACAGCAAACACCACCAGAATTGGCTCTGCTTGGGCTTTGCTTTACCCCAAGCTTCCCACAGCTGCGGGGAGCAGTTGTTCTCTTGTGAAACTTGCAAGCAGCTTGGGAAGGCTGTTTGGAATTGGGCTCCCGGACTGACCTTCCTTGCTCCAGTCAGTCGCTGCCTGCTGGGGTGGGCAACTGTAAGCAGAGTTCCTGGGCTTGGGCTGTGCCCAAGGCAACTTTCTCAGTAAGGTGGGCGTGGCTGAGGCTGGGAGCAGCCTGCTTTTCCTTGCGATGCTCAGGAACAGCAGGGGGTGAAAACAAAAAGGTTTTTTTCTAATGAAGGCATGGGACACTCAAGAGTCACTGGTCCTTTTCCTCAGCCCTACAGTTCATAAGGTGGTTCACTGATAATGGTTGTTTTAACATAGAGTGTTCAGCCCTTGTGTCCACAGTCAAATGTTTCAGACACAACAAGGGGGAACCCCTCCCCTTTTTCCTGTACACCCAGCCTGGGTGCACAGCATAAGCAAGGGGGGATGTCAGGCTGTGCTCCAGCATGGTCACCGCGACCGCTGCCCACTGCGTAGGCCTCTCAGGTGGGCAGAGTGTTGCTTCAGTAGCCGGTTGTGCTCGGTGCCGTTCTCTGCCCTGCTTCTGCTCAGTGCCAGTCCTCATTCGGCCAGGTCCAGGGCTGCTGTGTCTGAGTCACGCAGTCTCTGCAGCTGCTGTCTTCTGTTGCCTCCCTATCTGTCTGATTCTGTCTGTTCCTTTCTTTTACCATTGTAGCCAAAATTCTTTACAAATTTCTTTCTTGCTTATGATCCCTCCAGTCCTCTTTCTTTTGCTTCCCGCCTCCCTCACTTTCTCTGCCTCTTGCTTCTGAAACACTTACTCTGTCCCTTCATTTAAATCTAACCACTGTAACTTTCTCCTTATCTCTGATGCTGACTGCTCTATGAAGGCCATAGCTACCACTGCCTGCTGACTATCAGAGGTTGGGTCAAAGGGAGTAAAACGCCTGTAAAATTTAAGAAACATAACTGGTGGTTTAACTGGCCCCTGAAGAACTTCTCTTACCTTGTCCAAATTAGTGGAATGCCTGCAACCACACCCCCTAGAGAGAGAGACCAGCTGCATTTGACTGTCAGCCACCCCCTACCTGCTGCTGGATTGAGATTCCATGTGGGCTGGTGGGTACTCAGAACAGATTTTACAAGTCCAGTCAGAGCCTCGGGGTGAGTGCTGAAGTTTTCAGGGCTAGGGGCTCGACCAGTGGGGCCCCTCAGGAACGGGTGTGGGAAGTGCTACCTCCCGGGGAGGAGGGAGAAGTCTGCCATGCTGGAGGAGCTCGGCTGGGTAGAACCAGAGGTGCCTGGATTCTGGGCTTCGTTCCTGTACAGGAAAGAGAAGACAAAAGTCTCGGAGAAGGGGCAGCTGCCATTGCTGCCATCTCCACTTTTGGAATCAGGGGAGCTGATGATGGCCTTGCGGCCATTACTGGGTTCTGAGTCCCTACAGGTGGGACAAATGGCTTGACCAATGTTGGGGGGTCCCATGAGGGCTGGTTTGGAAGACTTTTTCCTTGACCTGTAAGATAGTATCCAAGTTAAATGTCCCATCCCGTTGCCAGCCCACCTCAAAAGTGGGCCATTCTGAGGAACAGAACATCTGCCAGCATTTCTTTCAGATTTCCACAGATTGATTATGAGCTCGATCTTTGACCTCCTTCCAATGATCTAAAGTCAGGGTCAAAGGTGTAGTTAATTGTTGTCCCTTTTTATCAAAGACAAACTGATACACAAGAACAAAAATACCAAAAGACAGACACAACAGAGACAACGCTAGCACACAGATGCGCAGCGCGTTTTCGGCACAAAACCGAAACCAAAACTTCAGACGGAGATCGGGTTAAAAATTCTCCCTGATCCTCCAACAGATTCACGTATCCTGCAGATACGTATTGGGCTCCCACTAAGCGGGAACCCCAGATCCCTGGAACGTCTTCCAGGGTGGCGGGGGAGAAGTCCGAGCTTGTCAGCTCCTTCTCGGGCCGCCTACGGATGCCTATGCAGCCTAGGTACAGAACATAAAAGACAAATGACAGACACACACAGAGACACACACAGATAAAGACAACAGTAGGTACCTAATTCCTGGATCCCGAATCAGCCTCCCGAAAGTCGGGGTTGGGGTCCTCTCGGGTGGGCGAATCTCGGTGGGACCTCCAAGATGAAGAGACCCCCGGTAAGGGGAGACCCTCCAGCAGACGCTCCCCACCAAGAGAAGACTCCAGTTGACTTTGGCTGCACAAGCAAGAGGCGTTTATTAGTTGGTTACACAGGCCTGCGGATGCTGCAGCAATCGGCTTGCTGAGCATGCCGGGCTCAGAGAACAAAGCAGTTTATATAGGATTTTGGGGCAGGCAGCTTTAGGGTACCCAGCAACAAGTATTTCATTGGTTAATTCATAAAAAGCATAGGGTTATTTTGGGGTGCAGTGATTTGTTTCACTTTGGATTTCACAAAAACAGACATGATGAGGACACTGTGTTTGGCAGGGTCTTATTGCCCTTCTTTATCACTCCTATTTTGGCTATCCCGGGTGGGCTAGCTGGTGAGTCATGGGTCATGGTGCTCATCTGTTGCTCCCCTTTATCTTTTGGTCCTTGACTGACTAGGAGGGTACCTAACTTTGACTTTATTTCTTTTATTTTTTAATTCTTTCATAAGAAGCCCGAGCTAATAGGCCAACCAGTTTATACTTAATGTAGACCTCTGTGTGTTTCTTTGGGATTAAAGGACGCGAGACTGGGCGGGACAGAAACCTCTGTCAACACTCTGCCATTTCCCAGCTGTTATCATCCTAGTGAAGCCACATGTCAGCTTAACTGTTGAAGAATTAATCACTGTGTGTGACATAAGCAGCGGCACTAAGATTGCACAATAACTGCCATTCAATCATATTTTCCATAGCTCATGACTGGCTTCTGCTTAACTCCTTTTTATTTATTTCTGTAGCTATAAATCTTAAGCTTATGCCACAGACTCATCCTCAGCTACTCACAGTCTCCCAATTACAGTATGCTATTTCACACTTCCAAATTTTGGATCACATTAATTTCTTGACTACAAATGTTTACCCTTCCATTTGCCTGCCTGACCCCAATTCCCTATATATAGCATGTTACTGCATTGATTTCTTTACTAGCCTATTTCCTCTACTTAAGACTATAAATTTAAAAAGACAGAGACAAAGTACATTTGTTCTTGTATCCCCAAACACATAGCACATAGCCTAGATGATGTCCCATTAATGTTTTCTAAATGAGTAAAATATAGAGTAAAGCATAAATGAAGCGACATTCTTGTACTCCCATTTTAAGATGGCAATACTTACATTAATCCAGCAAGGGCTTTTCAATTGATCACTTGAACTATTAAAACATCCTATTGGGAATCCTAATATGCAATAGTGTTCTCTATCTTCCATGTCATAACACCCTCTGACTTGTGTGTTATCAATAACCCTAGACAAGAATATTTTTTAAATAAGAGGTTTAATAAGCATTCCATATCAAGCAACATAAATGTTGTCTTACACATATTTAAGTTCGATTTTCACCAAACTCAAATCACAAAATTTTACTTTTAAAATGAGTATATCCTCCAGATAGGATTCTTCCAAGAGTCTCAGAGGGGGTTTTCCTCAAAGGATCTTAGCAGAAGTCAAAGCTATGAAAGAGGAGGTTTGAGTAAGTTGTTTTAAAATGGCAAGAAATCAGTCTTTATAATTCATGTAGCCTCTCCATTGTTAGCAAGACTGCTGTTAGGTTTCAAACCTGGAACAAATGGCTGAGGTGCCTATTTAACATATCAAAGCAGACACTGGCTGCCAGGTTCTCCCTGAGTCCTTCCATCCCTAGCTGTTACAGAGCCCTCCTGACTGGCATGCTGGCCTCCTACTGAACTCTCCAGCCCAGGAGCTGGGCTGCTCTTCCATACATAATCCAACCATTTTGGTTACCCACTCTCTCTGTACCTTTGGGCTTCCTGGCTGCTGCACTGGTTCCCCTCTCTCCCCTCCCCTCCTCTTCCTTTCCCCCTCTCCCCTCTCCCCACATGGGACAGCTCAGTGTGGTTCTGTCCACGCTGGACTCTCCCAGATGTTGCTGTCTCTGCCTCTACCTATGCTCTCCCGAATTTCTACCTCCACCATACTTGGGAGCAGTCATGTTCATGTTTCCTTTTTCCTTTTTTCTTTTTTCATTCAGCTGTGAATAAAACTATGACCTAGAATTTATGAACTATGTACCACACTATAAATTTCTCAGAGTGTGTAATTGCTAAATGCATTACTTAAAGGCTCTTTTTACAGCTCTTCATTTTTCTTAATACTAGAAATGGCAATTAAAAAAAACTCATACCACCTTGTGGGTTAAATTTTAAATTACACAAAAATAAGAAAAACAGCCATTTCAAGTCCGTATTCATTCTAACTCTGTATATTCAGAAACCATAAATATTAGTTCTGTACAAAAGCAAATTTAAAATGCAAACTCCTTCCCATATACTCACAAAAAATAGCAGATGAAAATAATTAGAATTTTCTTTCAATTATTATGAATATAAGATAATTTAATTAGAAAATAAGATACATAGAAATCTTGTATGTATCTTAAAAGTCAAAATCTTTGTACAATCTAAAGAGAAGCCAGGGTATTTTATATACTTTAAATATTCATGTTACCCTATATTTATGCCTTTCTTTATAATGAATATCAGACTTGATTTTAGTAGAAATAAGGTAACACCAAAAGATATCTTCCTCTTTTTTTCTATAATATAGATAATTCGTTTTTTCCAGATGTGAAGTCATATTGAGGCTGAACACATAAAAACAGAACATTACTGAACAAAACATCATTATTCACTAAAAACTCCCACATGAACCTTTCTCCTGTTGTAAAATCAAGCAACAACTCTAAAGGTGTTTTTAACATATATGCTACACTTACCTGTCACAGCCATAAGTTAGTACAGTTTCCACTGAGTACAATTTATCAGGATACACTTGTATTGATGACTAAAGAAAGGAAAACAACATTTATTAGTAATACAACGAGCTAGTCTTTCCAAAACACATAACAACTAAGAGGCAATCTGGCGTATTACTGCTAACTGTTTACAGCTGTACGGCTAGAAATTCCTCCTGAAGATGGTCATGGCCCATGCTACTCTATCACAGCAATAGGAGCCCCAACTAAGACAACTGGATTCTCTAGATGAATGAAATTAGTTTCTCTACTATTCTTCTGTGGGGAGGAGTTTGAAACAGGGTCTCTGTAACCCTGGCTGTCCTGGAACTCACTTTGTAGACCAGGCTGGCCTTGAACTCACAAAGATCTGCCTACCTCTGCCCCCCACGTGCTAGGATTAAAGGCATAAACCACCAAACCCAGCTTCTACCATGCTTAACTTTTTCTTGGTTTTTCAAAGCAAAGTTTCTCTCTGTAGCTTTGGAGCCTGTCCTGGAATTGCTCTGTAGTTCAAGCTGGCCTCAAACTCGTAGATTTACCTGTCTCTGCCTCCCGAGTGCGGGGATTAAAGGCGTGCGCCACCACCGCCCGGCTTCATACTTAACTTTAAAAACAATTATAAAACCCTTTCAGAATATGATAAAAAACATATGCTCATCAAATTATCTGACTAGCTTTTTAAAGCTTTTTAAATTTTATTATTTTACATATATGTGTGTTTTGCCTGCTTGTATGTCTGTGCACCCCACCTGCATTCAGTACCCAAGGAGGCCAGAAGAGGGATCTGTATTCCCCTAAAATGAGTTATTGAGAATAAAACAAGAAAGAAAATGAAATTGAAATAAAAAAGAAAGGGGTAAAGAAACAGGTGAAAGGGGGAAAAATGAAAGGTCATGGAAAAGGAAGAAAGAAAATGCAATATAAATAGAGAAGAGGTGTAGGAGGCAACCATGATAAGCTAAATAGAAACAGACCACCCAAAGGAAATTCTTCCAACCATTATCACCTTGCTGTAGGGCCCACAGTGCTACCCTTCCTCCAGGGGTTCATCATGGGGACAGTTTCTGGCCAAACATCTTGTTGAAGTTTCTGGCGAAACATCCTGTTTGTTACTGTGCTCCTTCTGCCTCCACTGGTGGTTAGTTTAGGGGTTTTGTTTACTCTTGAGCCTGGTAATGTCCCACCTGCCTGGGGGGGCTCTCCATTGTGCAGCAGCTAGGTATATAAGGTTTTTTCTAACCTTGAATAAACGGCATTCGGCATTCTCTCCTCAGGAATGACCCACGTCTCTTGTGTGTTCCTTTAATCTCCAGGCTCTTGCCCTGCTTGCGAACTGTACCATAGAAAGTAAGGCAGGCATTGCAACCTGCCAGAGTAGGACTCAGCCATGGTAAGTTTAATGGAGGCCTGAGTTCTCAGTAGTTTACCCTGAAGCAATACCTGGTTGCAGGAAAGACCATAAACTGAGATTACCTGAGCACCACCCAAGAACAGACCATCCAAAAGAAATGCCTAAAGTTCCAACCATTGTGGATAGGATCACCTGCCAGTACACACTCACAAGGACACCCCTAGACAAATGTCAGCCAATCAAGGGTCCTGAACCTCAGAAACCCCTCTCCCCACCTTTACTACTGTAAAAACCCAACTTTAACTGAGCTCAGGGATCTCCCGTTATTCCAATACACTGGACATGCAAACTTGTATAAAATAAAGGCTCCTTGCTTTTACATATGGGACTGGGTCTCCTTGTTAGTTTTTGGGGGACTTCGTGGACCTGGGTATAACAGAGGAAAAGGAGAAAATAAAGGACAGAGGAAGAGAAGCAGTAGAGAGATGCAAAGAAAAAAGGAAAGGAGGGAAAACTGTGGTTGGGATATAAAATGGAATTTAAACAAACAAAAAGACAGGAAAAGGAAAGGAAAAAAGGAGAGAAGCCATAAGAGAAGGGTAGAGGTAGTGCACGCCTTTACTCCCAGCAATCACTTGGGAGGCAGAGGCTGAAGGATCTCTGTGAGTTCGGGGCCAGCTTGGTCTACAAAGCGAGTTGCATGACAATGAGGGCTACACAGAGAAACCCTGTCTAGACAAAAAGAGGGGGGAGGTAAAGAAAGAAAGAGGAAGAAAGAAGGAAGGCAGAGAATGTAAGAGGTGATGAGAGGGAAGGTGAAAGAAAACTAGAAAAGGAAAGGAGCGAGGAAGGGAAGAGGGAGGGGAAGAAGGGAGGCAGAGGGTATGGAGAGGAGGATGAAAGGCGAAAGGAAGGAAGTGTGATGGGAGGGGAAGGAAGAAAGGAAACAAAAAAGAATTAGAGAAGACAGTGCAATGGGAGACAAAAGAAAGAATGGATGGATGTGAAGGAAAAGGAACAGAAAAAAGAAAAATACAGAAGCAAAAAGACAGAGAAATAGATAAAATGAGAGAGCAAAAGAGAAAAAGGAAAGATAAAATGGAAAGGAAACGTGAGAAAGACGAAACACAAAAACTGGATAAAAAGGAGGAATAAAGACAGGAAAGAAAAATGAAAGTGAGAAAAAAGGCCCAAGAGGCCAGAGTACACCATTATTTATTGATTTTTATTGAGCTCTATATTTTTTTCTGCTCCCCTCCAGGCCTCTCCCCTCCAGGCCTCTCCCCTCCACCACTTCGACCCTCCCCAAGGTCCCCATGCTCCCAACTTACTTAGGAGGTCTCAGAGTACACCTTAACTCTCATCACTTGGAAGATAGATAGAGGAGGATCAGAGTCCAACATCATCCTTGACTACACTGCAAGTTCTAAGTCAGCCTGAAAGACAACATAATGAAAGTTTCAAAGAAGAAAAAAGAACAAAGAGTAAGAACGACAAAGAAACACACAGACAGAAATAAAAAGACATTGGCTAAGGTAAAAAAAAAATGAAGAAGTTAAAAAGGGTGAAACAGAGAAGCAAGACAGCACAACAGAGAAAGAAGAAAAAGAGATGAAAGGGGGAGGAAAATGGACCGAAAGAAAAAGGGGAGAGGAAGAAGGAAAGGATCAAATGAGAAACCAAAATACAGTGGAAGAGAAGGAAAAGACAAAAAAAATAGAACAGAAGACCCAATGAGAGAAGAGGAGAAAGAAGAAACTGAGAATGAGTGATGCAGGGGAAACAATAGAGAAGAGCCTCTGTGGGAAACAGAGAGGAAGAAAATGAGAGAGTGAATGGAACCACAGGAGGAGGCAGAAAGAAGAATAAAAATAAAGCCAGAAATAATAAAACAGGAAAGGACAAAGAAATGCACAAAAAGAATAAAGAAGGGAAATAGAAAGAGGCTATTGAAAATGGGAAATAGAGCCGGGCGGTGGTGGTGCACACCTTTAATCCCAGCTCTCAGGAGGCAGAGGCAGGTGGATCTCTGTGAGTTCGAGGCCAGCCTGGTCTACGAGAGCTAGTTCCAGGACAGGCTCCAAAGCTACAGAGAAAGCCTGTCTCAAAAGACCAAAAAAGAAAAAAAGAAAATGAGAAGTAGAGCAAAGACAATGAAACAGGAAAGGCTAAACAAGAAAACAATAGGAGAAAAGGGAAAGAACGAAAGAGGGGGAAGGGGAGAGGGAGGGGTAAAAACGAGAAGGAAGATAAAGTGCAGGCGAGGGAAGCTGGAGGGCTATACCTTATACCACGATATAAAATAAGCTGCAAGCTCTGTTCTTAAGAGAAGAAAGGTGCACAGAGTTGAGCTAATCACAGTGGTTAAACGTTATAAAGAGTCGGGCAGTGGTGGCACACGTCTTTAATCCCAGTACTCAGGAGACAGAGGAAGTGAGCAAACCCTGTCTGGAAAATCCAAAATAAGTAATATTAATGATGAGAATAATAAAATAATAAAAATACAATAAAAATAAGCATGAGTCAGTGCTGGGGCATACCCTATAATCTCAGCGTATGGGAGGAGGAGGCGACAAATGGATTTTGAGGTCAATGCCAGACTCTGTTAAACAAACAAACAAACAAACAAATGGGACATGCATTGTCACACCCTGCAATCCCAACATTCTACAGGCTTGAAACACTAGGATGGTAAGCTGTTGCTGGAAATCAGCCTGGGCTACACACCAAAACCAGATCCCCCTCTCTGCCATTAAAAAAAAATGATCGCCAATTCAAGGCCTCAAGGTCAGTCTGCTGCTGTGAGACAAGAAAAAAAGCAAACAAACAAATAGACAAACAGGGCTGGAGAGATGGTTCAGAGGTTAAAGCGCTTGGCTGCTCTTCCAGAGGTCCTGAGTTCAGTACCCAGCATCCACATGGTAGCTCACAGCCATCTATAAAGAGATCTGGTGCCCTCTTCTGTCGTGAAGGCATACGTGCAGGCAGAACTCTATACATAAAAAATAAATGAATCTTTAAAAACAAAACAAAAAAACCCACGGTGAAGGAAACTAACACTCAGATCACCGCGGAGATGGCGGATGCCACTCTAGGCTACAGGAGACCAAGTCTCCAAAATTAAAAGAAAAATAAGTTGGGCACAGAGGTGCACATCTGTGAAGTACAAACTTGCAAAGTTACCGAGTTCAAGGCTAGCCTGGACTACAAGTACAGATCCTGACTGAAAAAGCATTTGGGACAGGTGGGGTGGGGTGGAGAAGGATGACAAAAACAGAGCAATCACAGTTCCATTTCCTGAAAATTGATCTAAATGCCCCACGTGGCAAATTCAGTACTATCAGCCTATAGAAGTAGACAACTAATGAGTGTTATACATTTTGAATGACCCTGGAGGCCAGAGGGAGCAACCAAGGATCAGAACAGGAAAAGTGTGTAAGCCCAGGAGTGAGGGAAGCAAAAAGACAGATGCAGGACAAGATCTGGAAGGGAGGGATGAATGGGTAGGGAAGAAGGAGGAGATGCTGAGAGAAGAGGGCTGACTTGGGGCTGGAGGTGGACAACGGAGAGGAGGGGATGGGGGGGAGGACGCCTAGGAAAGAGAGAGTGGAATAGGCCGAATGGAGGCAGAGTGAGCCAAGGAGCCTTAGGGAGAGCCCGTATCCCCTGGAGCTCACAGGCAGGGCTGGGCACCACCAAGGGAAAACTAAGGAAGGGGCTGGGGTGGGGGCAGGTGGAGATGTCGCGAGGCCCAAACCCAGGAGGAAATATGGCGCCATGCCAAGATGGTGGGCCTGGGATGGAACAGCCCAGTGACCTCGCTGGGGCCTTTCCCCTCAGGGCTTTTCCCTCCCCAGCTCCTCACCTGACAGTGGGAGTTGGGATGGTCCACCTCACAGTAGGTGATGGGAACAAGTCGCAGAAAGTAGAAAGCCTCACAGGTGGCAATCAAGAGCCACAGCCACAGCAGCCACCTTAGCCCGGGGAGGGCAAGGCAGAACTTGGTTTCCAAATGGAAACTACCAGCATCCATCTTAAGGACGAGAGATGAGATAGGAACTACTGGCCTGTTGTCACGCAAACCATCCACCGAAAAGTGGGCAGGATGAGAACTTTCTTGAAGAACTGTTAGAGGGTCTTGCTAGCCGGTGGCTCAAGACCCTGTTACTAGGACACCCAGCAGTGACAGTCGGTGAGCAGGCAAAGAGCACATGCCTGTGTATCCCTTATTCCTTGTACTTTGCCCAGAGACACACCCAACTTTCCCACCATTTTAGCCACACGTCGAGGTCTGCCTCACAGTTAGCTGGGCAGATGGGGTGTGTCAACGAGGTGGCGCGAGGTTGGAGAGGGTAGACCATCTTAGTGGTTGCAACCTCAAGTCTCACTTCTGAGGTATTTTCTTTTTTTATACATACTCTTTTATTTTTCATTCAAAAAAATTTACACTTCCTCCCCTTCTCCCAGTCCCCTCCTGCTCCCCCACTAACCCTCCTCCCTCCTCCTGCTTCCTTAAGAGGGGGCAGGGTACCCTGCCCTGTGGGAAGCCCAAGGTCCTCCCCCCTCCATCCCTGCCTAGGAAGGTGTGCATCCATATAGACTAGATTCCCAAAAAGCTAATACATGCAGAAGAGATAGGTCCCAGTGCCATTATCATTGGCTTCTCAGTCAGCCCCCATTGACAGGCACATTCAGAGATTCCGATTTGATCATATGCTCATTCAGTCCTGGTCCAGCTGGATATGGTGAGCTCCCATTAGATCAGGCACACTGTCACGGTTGGTGGACCAGCCTCTCCCGGTCCCAATTTCCTTGCTCATCTTCTCCCACCTTCTGCTCTTCGACTGGACCTTGGGAGCTCAGTCCATTGTTCTGATATAAATGTGGGTCTCTGTCTCTAACTCCATCAATCGGACTAAATTTCTATGGTGATGATTAAGATATTCATCAATGTGACTATGGGACAAGGCTAGATCAGGGACCTTCTCATCTGCTGCCCAGGTACCTAGCTGGGGACATCCCCGTGGACAGTAGGGATGCCCTCTAGAGCCAAGACTTTTGCCAATCCTAAAATGACTCCCTTAATGTAGATATCTTATTCCCTTCTCCAATATCCACCCTTCCTCCATCTCTACCCTCTCACTCCCCCAAGCTCTCCCCAGCCCATCCCTTCTCCCTTCTCCCTCCATCTCTCCCTTTCACCCCCCACCCCTATCCCCATTCCCGTGCCTCCACCTTTTGCCCGGCGATCTTGTTTGCTTCCAACTTCCAGGAGGAACTATATATGTTTTTCTTTGGGTTCACCTTCCTATTTTGCTTCTCTAGGCTTGTGAGCTATGAGCTTAATGTACTTTGTTTATGGCTAGGGTCCACTAATGAGTGAGTACATACCATAATCATCTTTTTGGGTTTGGGATATCTCACTAAGGATAGTGTTTTCTATTTCCATCCATTTGCATGCAAATTTAAGGATATCATTGTTTCTTACCTCTGAGTAGTATTCTAATGTATATATATTCCACACTTTCTTGATCCATTCTTCCATTGAGAGGCACCTAGGTTGTTTCCAGGTTCTGGCTATTACAAATAATGCTGCTCTGAACATAGTTGCACAAATGCTTTTGTAGTATGATTAGGCATCACTTCGGTATATTCCCAAGAGCAGTATTGCTGGATCCTGAGGTAGGTTGATTCCCAATTTCCTGAGAAACCACCACACTGATTTCCAAAGAGGTTGCACAAGCTTGCATTCCCACCAGCAATGGATGAGTGTTCCCCTTACTCCACATCCTCTCCAGCATAGGCTATCATTGGTGATTTTGATTTTAGCCATTCTGAGAAGTGTAAGATGGTATCTCAAATTTCTTTTGATTTGTATTTCCCTGATCGCTAAGGAAGTTGAACATGACCTTAAGTACCTTTTGGTCATTCAAACTTCTGTTGAGAATTCTCTGTTCAGATCCTTAGCCCATTTTTTAATTGGGTAATTTAGAATTGTAATGTCTAGTTTCTTCAGTTCTTTGTATATTTTGGAGATCAGACCTTTGTCCAATGTGAGGTTAGTGAAGATCTTCTCCCATTCAGTAGGATGCATTTCTGTCTTAATGACAATGTCCTTTGCTTTAGAGAAGCTTCTCAGTTTCAGGAGGTCCCATTTATTCATTGTTGCTCTTATTGTCTGTGCCACTGGAGTTTTACATAGGAAGTGGTCTCCTATGCCCATGTATTGCAGGCTACTTCCCATTTTCTCTTCTATCAGGTTAAGTGTGGTCGGATTAATATTGAGGTCTTTAATCCATTTGGATTTGAGTTTTGTGCATGGAGATAGATAAGGATCTATTTTCATTCTCCTACAGGTTGACATCCAGTTATGCCATCACCATTTGTTAAAGATGCTTTCACTCTTCCATTGTATACTTTTAACTTCTTTGTCAAATATGAGGTGTTCATAGGTTTGTGGATTAATATCCAGTTCTTCAATTCAATTCCATTGGTCAACATCTCTGTTTTTATAGCAATACCAAGCTGTTTTCATTACTGTAGCTCTGTAATAGAGTTTGAAGTCAGGGATGGTAATGCCTCCGGCAGTTCCTTTATTGTATAGGATTGTTTTGGCTATCCTGGGCTTTTTGTTTTTCCATATAAACTTAGTTATTGTTTTCTCAAGGTCTGTGAAGAATTTTGTTGGGATTTTGATGGGGATGGCATTGAATCTATAGATTGGCTATGGTAGAATTGCCATTTATACTATATTGATCCTACCAATCCAGGAGCATGGGAGATCCTTCCATTTTCTGGTATCCCCTTCAATTTCTTTCTTCAAGGTCTTAAAGTTCCTGTCAAATAGATCTTTTACTTCCTTGGTTAGAGTTACCCCGAGATACTTTATGCTATTTGTGGCTATTGTGAAAGGTGATGTTTCTCTAATTTCCCTCTCTGTTTCTTTATCCTTTGTGTATAGGAGGGCTACTGATTTTTTTGAGTTGATCTTGTATCCTGCCACATTACTGAAGGTATTTATCAGCTGTAGAAGTTCTTTGGTAGAGTTTTTGGAGTCACTTATGTACACTATCATATCATCTGCAAATAACGAAAGTTTGACTTCTTCCTTTCCAATTCGAATCCCCAAGATCTCCTTATTTTGTCCTATAGCTATTGCTAGAACTTCAAGCACTATATTAAAGAGGTATGGGGAGAGTGGACAGCCCTGTCTTGTTCCTGATTTTAGTGGAATCGCTTTGAGTTTCTCTCCATTTAATTTGATGCTAGCTGTCAGCTTGCTGTATATTGCTTTTATTATATTTAGATATGAAACTTGTATCCCTAATCTCTCCAAGACAATTATCATAAAGGAGTGTTGAATTTTGTCAAATGCTTTTTCAGCATCTAATGAAATGATCATATGGTTTTTTTTCTTTCAGTTTATTTATATGAAGGATTACATTGATAAATTTCCATATGTTGAACCAGCCCTGCATCTCTGGGATGAAGCCTACTTGATCATAATGGATGATTTTTTTGATGTGTTCTTGGATTCGGTTTGCCAGTATTTTATTGAGAATTTTTGCATCGATGTTCATGAGTGAGATTGGTCTGTAATTCTCTCTCATGGTTGCGTCTTTGTGTGGTTTTGGTATCAGGGTAACTGTAGCTTCAAAAAAGTGTTTGGCAATGACCCTTCTGTTTCTATTATGTGAAACACCTTAAGGAGTATAGGTATTAGCTCTTCTTGGAAGTTCTGGTAGAATTCTACTTTAAAACCATCTGGTCCTGGGCCTTTTTTGTTAAGAGGGTTTTGATGACAGCTTCTATTTCCTCGCGACATGTAGGTCTATTTAAATTGTACACCTGGTCTTGATTTAATTTCGGTATATGGTATTTATCTAAAAAACTGTCCATTTCTTTTACATTTCCAATTTTGTGGCATACAGTCTTTTGTAGTAAGACCTAATGATTCTTTGAATTTCCTCAGTGTCTGTTGTTATGTCCCCCTTTTCATTCCTGATCTTGTTAATATGAGTGTTCTCTCTATGCCTTTTGATTAATTTGGATAGCGGTTTGTCGATCTTGTTGATTTTCTCAAGGAACCAGCTCTTTGTTTCATTGATTCTTTGGATTGTTTTCTGTGTCTCTATTTTGTTGATTTCAGCCCTCAGTTTGATTATTTCCAGTCTTCTACTTCTCCTGGGTGAGTCTGCTTCTTTTTTTTTTCTAGAGCTTTTAGGTGTGCTGTTAAGTCTCTAATTTGTGCTTTCTCTGTTTTCTTTATGTAGGCACTAAGTGCTATGAACTTTCCTCTTAGCACTGCTTTCATACTGTCCCATAGGTTGGGGTATGTTGTGTCTTTATTTTCGTTGAATTCAAGGAAGACTTTAATTTCTTTCTTTATTTCTTCCTTGACCCAGGAGTGGTTCAGTAGTTGACTGTTCAGTTTCCATGAGTTTGTAGGCTTTCTGGCGGTGGAGTCTTTTTTAAATTCTAACTTTACTCCATGATGATCCGATAAGACACAGGTAGTTACTCCAATTTGTTTGTATCTGTGG
>PVIU01026152.1:0-15252 GCA_004026605.1 Ondatra zibethicus | reverse complement strand
AGAAACACTTCTGCATTGCTGGTGGGAATGCAGGCCGGTACTTTGGATGTCAGTGTGGCGATTTCTCAGAAAATTAGGAAACAACCTTTCTCAAGACCCAATAATACCACAATGCTCAATCGTGCCACAAGGACATATGCTCAACTATGTTCATAGCAGCTTTGTTTGTCATAGCCAGAACCTGGAAACAACCTAAATGCCGCTCGATTGAAGAATGGATTTTAAAAAATGTGGTACATTTACACAATGGAGTACTACACAGCAGAAAAAAATGACGACAGCTTGAATTTTGCAGAAAAATGGATGGAACTAGAAAACATTATTTTGAGTGAGGTAACCCAGACACAGAAAGACAATTATCCCACGTACTCACTCATAGGTGGTTTTTAAACATAAAGCAAAGAAAGCCAGCCTACAAACCACAATCCCAGAGAACTTAGACAACAATAAGGACACTAACAAAGATTTACATAGATATAATCTACATGGGAAGTAGAAAGTATAAAAAGACAAGCTCTCCTGAGTAAATTGGGAGCATGGAGACCTTGGGGAGGGTTGAAAGGGGGAGGGGAGAGACAGGAAGAGGAGCAGAGAAAAATGTAGAGCTCAATAAATACCATGGAAAAAAAATTTTAAAAAAAAGATTAAAAAAAAATTCCCATGACTGTTGAAAAGGGACAACAGGCTCTCAAGAAAAGAACTTTCTAGAAAGTCCTATCAGTATATGTGAAGGCAGTTACTATACTCTCATGTAGGTCAGGAATAGTCTCCTAGGAAGAAATTTTCTCTGAGTGGGGTCTCGTGCAGTCCAAGCTGCACTCAAATTCAGAGATGATCCTCCTGTCCCCACTTCCCAAACTTCTTTCTTTACTTTAATAGTTTTTTTAATTTTTATTTTATGTGCATTGGTGTTTTGCCTGCATGTATGTCTGTGTGAGGGTGCCAGATGCCCTAGAACTGGAGTTCAGACAGTTGTGAGCCACCATGTGGGTGCTGGGAGCTGAACCTCAGTCCTTTAAAGGAGCAGTCGGTGCTCTGAACCACTGAGCCATCTCTCCAGCCTCCCAAATGTCTTTCTATCTCTGTGTCATTAGCTCGGAATTCTTCACGTGGTTTTCTTCTTCCTCTCCTCTCTCAGTCATGCTCTTGATGGCTTGATTCTTTCCAAGGTCAGATGATGTCAAAACATGATTGATATCATAAAGAATTCACACACACACACACACACACACACACACACACACACACACACACACACCATCTAACAAACATATCCACACTCCCTTACAAATCATGTCCCAGCCTGCTCCTCCAGAGTAGCAGAGGTGGCTCACCAGGGAGTCGACAATTGTAATTTAAAAAGGGGGCTTGATAAGCACAGTCAGGGCATTGAGAACTCCGGAGAATCCAGCGACAGACCTGGGAAGCTCCAGATGTGTCTGAGCAAAGTTAGGGAAGCACAGCATGCTGTGTGCTGACCTGAAGGGCAAGGCCCTTGGTGGCCTTCCCAGTGCCAACTTTGCCAATGCGCATGTTGAGACAGGCTTCCTTCAGTCCTCCCTTCTCATCTTCCAGCCACCCACCGTTCAGTTATCCACCACCTTCACTGCCCATCTGCCCATCTATCCAGCTGTCCTGGTTCCTTCTGTCTGTCCGTCCTGACCCACCATTCTCCATCTTTACCCACTCTTCCATCCACCCGTGTATCGCACATCAGTCTGTCCACCACTCTGAACTTCATGCACTATCTGTTTGCCCCATTTCACTGACCTTGGTCTCTGCGTTTCATGGATGTCCTCAAAGAGCATCCATCCACTGCCTGACTGTGGACAGGATCCAGCCAGGGTTCCATGGCTACAGAAATGAATGGCAGCTTCCCTCCATCCACAAAGACATCTCCACTAGGTGGAAAGGGGCCTTTGAGAGATGAAGCCCCTGCAGTAGTCTCCTCTGGCAACCTGTGTGTGTTCTTGGGAACAGCAAACCACACCTTCTGGACATCTTTGAAACAGCTTTTCATAGTTTGCTTTCTATTGCTGTGAGAGACTCTATGACCAAAAGCAACTTGGAAAGGAAAGAGTTTATTTCCTCTTACAGGGTCCAGTCTGTCGTCAAGGGAAGCCAAAGCAGGAACTCAAGCTGAATCCTGGAGGCATGAACTGAAGCAGAGTCCACTGAGGAACGCTGCTTACTGGCTTGCTCCCAGGCTTATATCCAGCTACCATTTTTTAAGTGATTTATTTTTATTTTACGTACGTTGGTGTTCTGCCTGCATGTGTGTCTTTTGGGGCCCTGGAACTGGAGTTATGGACAGTTGTGAGCAGCTATGTAGGTGCTGGGAATTGAACCCAGGTCTTCTAGAAGACTCTTAACTGCTGAGTCATCGCTCCAGCCCTTCAGCTACCTTTCTTAAGCAGCCCAAGTCCACATGCTTAGGCATGATACTTTCCATAGTGGGCTTGGCAGTTCTCCATCAATCATCAATCAAGAAATGTCCCACAAACATGCACACAGGCCAGTCCTACAGAGGCAGTTCCTCAGTTGAGCTTCCCTCTGCCCAGGTGTGTCAAGATGACAACTAGCTATGTCACAGCTCCACTTCCTGGCCAGGGACGGTGTCCTAGCATGCTCAGAAGTCACAGGGAGAATATGAACCCATGCAGGGCTTCCCGGAGCTCTGTGCTGGCATTTAGAACAGCTGTCACTCAAACGTTTGGACCAGGGAGGAGGGGGTACTACCTCCCTTGAGCCCCTACAGCAGCACTGTCCAAAGAGGCAGAATATGTAACACGTGAATTTAAATTTTCTAGTATCCGTATTTGTAAAAGTGAATAGGGAAAAGTAAAATTAATCACAATGTATTTAATTTAACCCAAAATGATAATATAAAATATTATTATTTCAGTATGTACTTAGCAAAGCTGGGCATGGTGGTGCATGCCTGCAAATCTAATACCCAGGAGAAATAGTTGATTGAGAGTTCAAGACCAGCCTGGACTACATACCCTACCATACAAAGTGAGACTCTATCTTTAAGAAAAGGGGGGGGTGTTTAACTATATATGTATGTGTGTATATATGTATGTGCATGTATATGTATATATAATGTATGTATATATGCACATATATGTGGACGCTTGTCAGAGGAAAAACAGGGCCAATAAAAGGACATAGGCAGAGAATACCAAACTCACAACCTTCCCCAACTCCCCATCTGTCCTGAGGAGTGAAGGTCTAGCCCCAGACTTTCACAGTCCTCTCAGCAAAGCCACCTGGCCCATCAGATTGTGTAGCTACCCTCTATGGTTCTCACACTGAACCCTGGAAATCAGGTCCCATCGTCATCTCTAAAGGTAATTCCTGCAGCCATCCCTAGGGGGTGCTGTTGGCCTCAGCACGTGTGAAAAAGGGTCCCCTGGCTTCTCTCAGAGATGGGTTCGGAACAACATGCAAACGGCCTACCTCATAATCAGCCTCATCGCTGCTTGGGTGAAACCACTCTCTTCAGGACCAGCTGCTAAGGCTGAGAAACAGTAAGAGTTACAGATCGGTAAGGCTGAGTCTGCCCTGTTCTGTCTTCAGACAGGCCATCTAAAATGAGGAAACAGGCTCAACAGCGCTGATTTACCCAGAGCCTCGCAGATATCAAGGAAAGTGATGGGTAGAGTCGACCCTAGAGCACCCACTGTTCACTCTGTTGCCCCTCCCCCCACCCTTTCTCCCGGGCAGCCCCTCTGAAACAGACAACTGGGCATGGAAGAACAGGCTCAGACTGGTCTTCTATAAGAACCCAGAACCATCCTATACTCCCAAGGTAGGCCCACATGAGAAGTAGTCTACACATAGTAACTGTACAAGACCCCGGACTACCTGGTCCCAGCATCCCCAGCCATCCCCAGAAACTACAGCCATAGAGACCCAGGCTCACGCTGCCTTAACGCACTCCAGGTTTCCCCACCTCTGCACCTCTGCCTGGACTTGTCTTCTCTTTCTTCCCCTCCCTGCTTGGAAAATCCTGACAGCCATCAAGGCTTAGGTAGCTCAGGGAAGAAGCAACCTTTTGTCCTAGGAACAAATCATGCTTGCTGGCGTCAAGTTCCAGCACTTTCTATACTCGAAGCTTCTTGAAGGGCAGACACTGCAACTGCCCCCTCAATAGTGGTCAACAGGCACACAGTAGGGACACAGAAAAATGTTTATGAACTAGCCAAGTCAGAGTGTATGACACCCTAATAGTGCATGTCACGTCGGGCCTCCCGCTCTTAATCCCAGCCTCTTCCCATCCCCTGAATCCCATGTGTCTAAAGCAGCCAGTAACCGCAGGTCCCGTCCTTGGCACAGCCATGCCACTGGGAACCCACACACCTATCTGACCACCAGGGACCCTCCTCCAGCCAGTCTCCGTCAGAACAAACTCCATCTCCAATCCTAAATCCCTTTTGCTGCAGATATCCCATGAATCTCTAGTACCGACTGCAGGCTCTCACCTACACACTACAGAGTGGCAGTCCGTGGCTCTGTATGGGGAATATCAGTTGTCACTGGTAATTCAGTTTACTCAGGAGCATATTGGGAGGTGATTTATCTGTGTTCTCTAAAAACTGAAGGTTGGAGTAGATCTTGCTGATTATATTACCCCACTGAGAGGCAGAAATAATCCTGAAGGTGGCAAGTTAAATCTCCGCTTCGTAATTTACTAAAACAAAACTAATACCCACAGAAATGTTTTCTCAGCCGTTTTATAGCAATTTTGCCATTAAGCTGTCTTTGATTGCAATTCATAACAATGAATAAGGCAAAGGGGAGAAGGTATCTTTAGCCTGCCCAAGAAATGGTTCTAAACACGAACCATTTTCCCTATAAGCAAAAACACCAAGCACCATTCCCAGAAGAGCCGCAGCCCACTGAAATAATGAGGGGAAAGGACCAGGGTCATACTGCATAACAGAGCGGGACATCCCTCCTCCCTAAAGAAAGCCACCAAGCCCCCCTCCACTGTGGCTTAGCCATGAATTCCCTGACCTTTCTTTCTCATCTCCACACCCACCCAAACCCTCTCACTAAGGCCTTTTTTTTTTTTATTATGTATGATGTATGTGTCTGTCTGTGAGTTCATGTACATGAGTATGCTGTCTACAGAGTCAAGCAGAGGGCATCAGATTCCTCACAGGTGAGGGGTTACAGATTTGTAAGCTGCCTAACACGGATGCTAGGAACCCAACTCCAGTCTCCTGAGAGAGTGACACTCTATTTTATTGTATTTCATTTTACCTCAACCAATCCCACTCTAATGCCATGGATCAAAAATAAATAATAAATAAACAAATAACAGGAAAAGAAAAATGGCTCCGTGGCTGAGAGTCCTCCAGAGAACCCTAGTTAGGTTCCCAGCACCCCACATGGGGTGGATGACCCTGCCTGTAACTCCAGCTCCAAGGGATTTGACACTCATTCAAACTTGCTGGGCAGTTGAATTCACACACACACACACACACACACTTTTTCTAAGGCAGTGAGAACGCTGTGCAACCACTACCATGGTACCCAAGCTATTGGAATGAGCTTACAAAGGAATTAGCAGACTACAGATGGAGGGAGGCTACTCTAGGACCCAGATTCTGACTGAGCCGAGACCTGGAGAAGCATGTGTTGCTGCTGGCCGGCCAAGATAGAGGCCAGTACTCCAGGGAATTTCAAAAATCTGTAAAAACCAAAATGGTCCCTAGGGCCCCGGACCTCCCAAATTTCAGTCCAAGGAGACAGCTTTATGGATCATTATTAAATTGCTGAGAAAAGGTATAAACCAGGAGAATATTAACCATAAATCAGACAAATGGGGCTGCGGCCTGGTTAGTAATGAGGCCACTTGGACACAGGCCAGCGGTACCTAAGTCTCAGCAACACTCAGCTCAGAGGATGAGGGTAGGGGACAGGGAAGGCAAGGCCTGAGCCCCAGCTCTGGCTCTTCTCAGACCTCCTCAAGCCTTCAAGCTTTGACCTGAAGGGTGGAGAAAGCAGATACCAGCCAGCACTCACAGCAGGTAAGTGTAGCGTGACCAGTGGCCCAATAGCTGCATATCCTGACACCCCAATGGGGCAGGGCCAGGCAAGGTCAGGAAGAGGACCAAGAATGGAGAGAGCCAGCAGGGCCAGGCAAGACCAGCAGGGAAGGTGTCAGGACAGAATTCCTGTATCCACCTGACACATGGAGGGAAGTTCTGAGAGGTCCCATCAACTAACCAAGAAGACGTGGTCAGGATGGCCCAACCTTCTGTGTCAGCTCTCGCCTAGGAGGCAGAGCCTTCTTCTGTGTGAGCTGGGCACCTCTGGGGGCAGCATGGCTGTTCCCTCTCTTGTTTACCTTACAGTGAGGTAGGACAATGGGCACTCCCCAAAGCATCTTTTATATCTGCCGAAGGCCACACCCACTCATCATTCTTGGGTGGAAGACCAGATTAGATAGGAGGGGACCCCAGGCTTTCTTCTAGATGCCCAGGGAATCAGGAAAGGATAAAACAGACCTCAGGGACAAGCATGAGTGGACCAGGAAGGACATGCTTTTCCTGAATAAACGGTCCTGTGGGAAGGCACCAGACACAGCCACCGTGGTTGGGTTAAAGTAACCAGGAGTGTTTAGGCCTAGAAATGTCAGCGTGGAGCAAGCAAAGCTCAGACCTGAGCTGCCTTCCTGGATGAGGCCACTCTACTGGCCTTTGGACAGTTGTGTCCTCAGTCCAGGCCCAAACTCTCTTCCCCACTGCTGAAGTCATTTTTCTGGCCCTCAGACAGTCTTGTCAAAAGCATGTTATAGCATATGCATGTCCACATTCATACACACGGACATCACACAGAAAGATACACATATCATCATATCATCATTATAAATCCTTTTTTTTTTTTCCAAGACAGGGTTTCTCTGTGTAACAGCTCTGGCTGTCCTGGAACTTGCTTTGTAGACCAGGCTGGCCTTGAACTCACAGAGTTCCCAAATGTTGGGATTATAGGCGTGCACCATACTTTTAAAACAGAACATATTCTACACCAATCAACAAGATAAGTACCCGTGACAGTAAGAATAGTGGCTCTGAATTTCCAAGCACTGCGGTTGGTTAAGCTTGGTTTTGTTGTTGTTTTCTTTTTGATTTATTTGCTCATATGTATGGGTGTTGTGCTTTTGCCTGTGTCTGTGCACCACATGAATGCCTGCAAAGGTCAGAACGGCACACCAGATTCCCTGGGACTAGAGTCACGGACAATTGTGAGGTGCCATGTGGGTGCTGGGAACCAAACTACTGAGCCATTCCTCCAGCCCTGGAACTAGCTTGTTTTTAAATTTTTGCTCTCGCCCTCATTCTCTCTCTTGAAGATTTATTTCTCTGTGCGGGTGTTTGGCCTGCAGTGCGTCTGCGCACCGCACGAACCCAGCACTAGCCTTCTGACAGGGCTGCTCTCAGGATTTTCCAGCCGTTAACTCACCAAATCCTTTGATTCCATTTACACATGAGGCACAGGGGTTTAAATAACATGTCGAGTGTCCCACAGCAAGTAAAGAGGGCAACACAGAATGGTGTCCCTGCCAGGCTGGTGGCTCATGCTTATAATCCCAGCTTCTCAAGAGGCTTAGACAAAAGAGTGGCAAATTCAAAGCCTGTCTGGGCTATGGGGTGAATTCAAGGCCAGCCTGGGCTATTTACTGAGACACTGTCTCAAAAAAAAAAAAAAAAAAGAAAGAAAAGAAAGAAAGAAAGAAAGAAAAGCAACCAAAAAGAATGCAGCCTTAGGAATAAGTGACTCAGGCCGAGTCCATTTCCAACCGAGCCTCCTCCTCATGGGAAAGGAGCTGGCCTCGCAAGAAGCAATAAAAGGACTTTTTTCTCTCTTCTTTTTTGTCTGTGCTAGGGTTGGAACCCATGGCCTCACACGCTGGGCAAGTGTTCTGCCAGTGTTAGAGCAGGGCTGACTGCCAATGCCCGCTTTAACCTGACAAAGAGCAGCCAACACCTTTGTGCTTCCCTACATGATGCAGAGTGCCAGGTGCAGGGCTCGCCCTGTCTTCTGATGCCTCCCATCCTTAGCCTTTGCAGGTAGACTTGGCTATCAGCTACAGTTCAAGGCTGGGAAGCTTAGGTCTACAGCATCCGTGCCAGAGGCAGGGCTAGGTCCCAGGGATTGTCTAACTTCATATCCAGTCTGTGTGTTCTCAGCTGGGAAACCTTTCTCTACCTGTCTCTGGAAAAGCCCACCCAGAAGGGCCAAACTGGGAACTTCCAGACCCCATGAGGAAAGACAGGCCTGTCTCTGGCCCTGGTTGGCAAGGAGCCACACTGGTTGTGCTAAGGTCACTGGACCCAAAGAGAAACCCCAAAACATTGTTCCTTCTCTCCAGAGCCTGGGTCTAAAGATCTGTTGGGTCCCTGCTATCCCTGTGCACTGGGGCTGCCCACTTCCTGAACACCAGGAAGACCGGCAGAACCCTAACCGTGTTCCTTAACAAGAAATGCCTCTCCTCACCTGCCCCTCTGCCTTCAATGGCCTTTGCCATGTACCTCTGCCCTGGCAGGAGTGGAGGCCAACAAGGAAAAATGGGACTGGCCAATGGATAGGGGAGACCGCGCAACCAGAGGATCAGGAGGCTCAGAAGAGCCGATAGGACCACCCAAACTCACAGTGTGACCCACTCTTACAGCCCCCCTCCTTACCACCCACACCCGCCTCCAGGAAGGTCTCCCCATAGGACTCCCACCCCTGCCCAAGACCCCTATGGACAACCATCAGAACTGCTCGTCTTTGTCCCTGTGGGGTTCTCTCCATGTGGCCATACAACGCTGAACTTCATCTGTGCCCTGGTTAATCCTCAAGGATTAACTTCCCAGGAAGTTAGGACAATCAGCAACAGCTTCATTTTACACAGGGAGGAACTGAGGCACAGAACACAGACGCTTTGCTCCAAATCTCAAATCATCCTATGTTGCGACACAACCTTTCTGCAGATCCCTTCCCTGTAGGCAGCCTTTAGCACGAGCAGGCCACTGTCCCTCACTGCCTCCCCACAGGCAGCCACACTAAGCCTTTTTACCACATCCCCCTGTGCCTGGAGCTTCTCAGCCAAGCCCACATCCTCAGCTGTGGCTCGCTGGTTGCCCAGCGAAGCACCAATAAACCCACCCTCTGTCTCTTTCAGAACCTTAGCAACAGAGTGGCAGTGTCAGGCTCCCCAAATGCTGTTTACCAGTAAATCTCGAAGAATTTATAATCAAGTTGATGGAGCCTAACTGATGGGCCCGGGACAAAATGGAGCGAATTACCCAGCACTCTCTGCTGTGATCTTAAAACAGATGTTAGAGTGTGTAAAATTATGGCTTGTGCTTGGGAACTGCGGATACAACTCCAACCTTGCCTTTTATGGCCACTCATAAATGTTAAGTGCAGGGAGATCCACATCAGAAACTCTGCTGTTGCCATTTTGTGCTGCTTCTCAAGCCAAGGCTGCATTCCAGTGCTGGTTTCCTGGTAATTACCCACTGCGCCAGTGACCTACAGAAACACACCACGTTCTCAGTCCCTGCTTCAAGGTGCCACAGAGGACAGGTCACCCAGGCTCTACCCCAGTCCTGGGATGGAGGGAAAAGGGGTCACCAGCTACTACCCTCACCCTCTATACTTCACATGACACACACCACCAACAGAACACCCCCCCACCTCCGCTCCAGCCTTCCAGAACCCAAATTAAGGCCAGGTATCCCCACACTGGGGAGGCTGAGGCAGAAACGTCAAGAGTTCAGGGACATCCATGGCTGTGTGAGACATCGTAGTAATATAAAGGCAGGAGTGATGGCTCCACATGCAAAGGGCTTGCTGTTTAAGTATGAAGACATGAGTTCAGATCCCCAGAACCCACCTAAAAGCTAGACTCAGTAGCCAGAGCATCTGTCTTCCCACCACCACACCTCTGACAAGATGAGAGGTGGCGACAAGGGAATTCTGGGAGTAAGCAATGGTAATGAGACTCTGTCTCAAATGGGGCAGAGTGCAGGTGGAGGCCAGAGGCCACCCTCAGGAGTCCTTCCTCACTCTCATTGGCGTGGAGCCCACCCATTCAACGAGGGTGGCTGTCCATCAAGTCCCAGGGATCTGCTTGTCTCTGCCTCCCCGGCACTGGGATTACCAGCATACACCACCAAGACAGGCAGTTTTTAAAATGGATGCTGGTTGGGGATCAAACCCAGGTCCTCATGATTGCGCGACAAGCTCTTTACTGCCTGAGCCATCTCTCAGCTGTGGCTTTTATGCTCCTAAATTGCATGTTCTTGCCAGTGTTTCATTGGGATGACCTCTGCCCTGAACTTTTCTCCATCCCGCAGCGCTGCTGTCGCTCCCAGCATACCTGGGGTCAAGCTGACCCCAAGCCTCTCTCTCCATTGCTTATCTTTATTTCTCAGCTTCAGGCTCCTCTGCGTAGGCCACACCGTCACTCCCTGCCTGCTGGCTGTTAATTATCCACTTAGGTGCAGGCCCTGCTAGACCAAGAGCTGCATAAGGCAGCTGTGGACCCTGTGGCGTCCATGTTGCCAGGCCAATGCAGAGCACGGTTTGTTCGAGTGACAAACCAGCCTCCCTCTTTATGATAAGCCCTGAGTTCCCCGATGGTTGCCATGGCATTTGGGCCAAAGCCTCCTCTGTACCCTGTCAATGTCCTGTCCTGTACCCACAGCACGTGGTGAGTGGGGTGCTAGCACACAGCCCTGCCAGATTGTCAGGGGCCATTTATTTTGTAAACTCAAATTAACAGGAAGCAATTTCATTAATAGCCAGAGCCGCTTAATGAGTTAGTTCCAATTTAGGGCTCCCTTCTACAACATCTGTAAAAGCATCGAAAGCCAGGTGGAACAGGCTGAAGGGCTGGGTCTGAGTTAATGGAGACTGTGCCACGTGGCTGGCTGATCCAAGCCGACCGCCTGAACAGTACAGACCCCTCGCGCCATAAAGTCACCCCCCAGCTTGAGGGAGGGATGGCTTGCTGTGCACCTGACACAGGACATGAGACGGCAGGCTCAATTGGAAAGGACCTGGGACAACAGATGTAGTTCAGTTGGTAGAGAGCTTGCCTGGTTTCAATGTCCAGCACAACATGAACTGGCTGTACTGGTGCACAAGTATGATCCCCCCACTCGGGAGGTAGAGGCAGTGGAGCTACAGTTCAAGGTCATCTTCTAGTGAATCTGAGTTCAAGTCCGAGGTAAGCCTGGGCTCCATGAAGCCCACTCTCAATATAAATAACTAAATGGCTAGAGTGTAGCTCAGTCGGTAAAGCCTCTAGCTGGCCTGCCTGAAGTGCTGGGAGAGAGTCATGCATCTCACCGAGGGATCAGAAAGTATCTCTTGCTCCCACGCTGAAGCTAGCTCCCACCCTGAAGCTAGCAGCCACGCCTCCCAGTTGCTGCGTTCGGCGCTCTTGCTCTTCGTTCAGGCCTGCCCTGGCTTGTAGGAGACTGAAGGAAGGTTCTCCTTCAGCCTTGGAAGCTCAGGACCACCTCGGACCTGCTGAAACAGAGGAGGGTTTCAGACTGATTCCAAGAAGCATGAATGTCTATGCCAGTGTCTGTCCATACCCTGACTTCTGGGTGTCTGTTTACCCTGGTGTCTGTCTGTCTACCCCAGTGCCTGTCCACCCCAGTGTCTGTCTGTCTGCTCCAGTGTCTGTCTACCCCAGTGCCTGTCTGTCTACCCCGGGCCCTCCAGGATCTACCTCAAGCTAAAATCAGCACAGTAGTCCTATTTTGTGCTCAGTAATGCCACACTTCAGATGGTCAGGGATATAGGTGTGTGCTAGTCACTTGTCTCCTTGCTGTGACAGATTACCTGACAAAGCAGCTTAAGGGAAGAGGGGGTTGATTTGGGCTCTCAGTTTGAGCGTGCAGTCTGCCATGGTGGGGAAGCTGGGCGGTAAGAGAAACCCTACTTGCGGCTGCAGCAGCTTGAAGCAGCTTGTCATTTCACAGCTGTGGTCAGAAAGCGACAACAAATGCTGGTGCTCGCTCTCGCTCTCTCGCTCTCTCTTTCTGTGTGTGCGCGTGTGTACATGCATGCATGCATGCATGTGTGTGTCTATGTGTGTGTGTGTGTCTATGTGTATGTGTGTCTGTCTGTCTGTGTGCGTGCGTGCGCATGTTGGGGTTTGCACGTGGTAAGGCATGCACGTGTAGAAGGCACAGGTCAACTTTGGGAATCATACATTCTTGAGGTCTATTCACCTGGGTTTTCAACACAAGTTCTCCCTCTGGGGACCAGGGCTTGACAACTGGGCCAAGACACCCCAGGAATCTGCTCAGTCTCTGCCTCCACAGCACTGGTACAGGTGCTCACCCCCACACCTGCCTTTTTACATGGCCCTGATGATTGAACTTGGCTCCTCATGCTTGTAAGGTGAACACTTTAACATACTGAACCACCTCCCCAGCCTTCATTTTCTGCATTTTTCTGCCTTTTTTTACATTTATGTATTGTTTTTATGTGTACGAGTGTTTTGCTTGCAAGTATATCTATGCATGACATGTGTGCAGTGCCCACAGAGGCCAGAAGTCATCAGATCCCCTGAGATAGGAGTTAAAGACAGCTGTGAGCTACCATGTGGGTGCTGGGAATGGAACCAGGGCCTCTGAAAGAATAGTCAGTGTTCCTGACTTCTGAGCCATTTCTCCAACCAGCAACTTACTACTTTCTGTTCAGTCCAGGACCCCATCCCTTGGGATGGTGCCATCCACATTCAGGGAGGCTCTTCCTTCTTCAGGTAAGCGTCTCTGAAAACAATCCCACGGGCACGCTGTAATGTGTGTCTCCTAGATGATTCTAAGCCATGTCACATTGACAGTGAAGATCAAACATCACAACACAACAGGGCTCGTGGCTGACACTCTCAAGTTCTAGCTGTTGCTTCTGTGGAGCCAGACCTATTTGACTTGACTTTACCTACACCCCAGACGGAGAAGCCACCATCTCTTCTCCAAACTTCTGGAATCCATCATGAAGTCTGAATTGATTCTGACCTGCCCGGCAACGACCCACTATAACAAACAAAGGGCGATGGCACCCCCATGTGGCAATATTGGCACTGCAGCTCACGGAAGACCAGAATGGGTTGAAGAACTCAAGACTTAAGAAATAAGAGCTAGGATTACTGATATGACTGAGGTACTGCCCCAAGACTGGAACCCACATGGTGGAAGGAGAAAGCCGACTCCTAAAAGATGTACTCTGACCTCCACAAGTGTGCACATGCACACACAAAATAAATAGATGTAATAAAACTTTTTGAAGGAAGAAATGAGAACCACTTCAAAAACAGTAGTAGGTCCGTCCTTTCATCCCCTATCTTGACTTCCAGTTTTAATTACCTACAGTCAGCCATGGTCTGAATGTTAAATCACGCACCATTTTAGGCAGTGTACAGGAACCCCATGCTGCCCTGTTTAGTCTTTCCTGGGCTGTCACTCATCCCTTTGCCCAGCCTTGCATGCTGCACACTCTGTTGGCCTCTAGCATCCATACAGAATATCTCAACATTCCCTCAGCATTGCTCATCTCTTTCTCCTCCCCCACCAAGACAAAGCCCCATGTATTCCAGGCTGGCCTAGAACCCACTATGGAGCCAAGAATGACCTTGAACTTCTGATCCCCAAGTCCTCAGTGCTGAAATTAGAGGCATAAGAACTCACTCCTGATTTCCTCTCCCTGTCTACCTGACGCACTGATCTTAATCAGAGATGTACGTGTACGGAGAAAATGTAATATACGTGGGATCTGACCTCACCATGGGTTCAAAAGAACCATTGGGTCTTGGGTGGGTTTCCCCACAGATTAGAATAGAATATGGTAATGCCATATTGAGGGTGGCTTTTTAGAAGTCACTCTCCTCTATGACAGGCGCTTGGCTCTCCAGAAAGTCAACTATGCTTCTGTAACCAGAAGGTGTGATGGACACCACCTTTGACCTTTCCCCATCCAGGATATGGGATTGAAGACTATCTTTGAACTCTAATGGCTGTTTTGTCTCCAACAAAAACACTCACCTCTCCAGTCAATATTCCGAGGGCTTTCTCTACCCCATGCCACCAGGAGGCAGCTGGACCCCAGTCAACGCTTCATAGGGAGATCAGGCACAGAAGCAAGGCCCTTCACTCAAGCAGGGGCCTTCCAATGTTTCAGGCACTAGCATGCAGCTCACTGAGGTCCTAAAACCCTTCTGTGAAGGGTAATCTCGATTATCAACCGAATGGAATTTAGAATCACTTGGGTAGTGGGCACACCAATGTGTGTCTGTGAAAGTATTTCCAGGCCAGGGGTTTAAGTGATGGGGGGAGACCCCCTGAATCAACCAGTACTATCCCATGGGCCAGTGCCCTGAACTGAATAGAAAGGGAACAAGCCGAGCCAAGCCCCGCTATTCACCTCTATTTCCTGCATGTTCTCATGACTGCACCTTCTGCACCAGGATGAACTGTACCCTCAAACTGTGAGCCACAGAAGCTCTTCCTTCCTTGTGCTGCTTTTGTTAGGTACTTGTCCCAGCAACAAGAAAAATAACTAGCCAGGAGGTGCTAGCCCACACCTTTCATCCTAGCACTTGGAAGACAGAGGCAGGCAGATCTCTGTGAGTTCAAGGCCAGCCTGATCCACAGAGCTAGTTCCAGGACTTCCAGGGCTACACAAAGAAACCCTGTCTCAAAGAACAAAAACAAAACAACATCAATTAAAAAAAAGAAAGAAAAGAAAAATAACTAATATAGCTCCCGCTGGAATAGCAACAAGATGCCCTTAGGCAGGATGCATCTTTAGATCTAGCTCACCCTCCAAATGCCTGGGAGCTGAGTCACAGTCTTCCCAGTGGCTCCATTGCAAATACTAGTCAAGCTTAAGTAATAGGCTGGTATTTCTTTAAAGTATGGTTGGTCTTTTTTTAAGATTTAATATTTTATTTATTATTTATACAATATTCTGTCTACATATATGCCTGAAGGCCAGAAGAGGGCACCAGACCTCATTACAGATGGTTGTGAGCCACCATGTGGTTGCTGGGAATTGAACTCAGGACCTTTGGAAGGACAGGCAATGGTCTTAACCTCTGAGCCATCTCTCCAGCCCCAAGATTTAATATTTTAAGTGTTTCTCTCTCTCTCTCTCTCTCTCTCTCTCTCTCTCTCTCTGTGTGTGTGTGTGTGTGTGTGTGGGTGTGTGTGTGTGTGTGTGTGTGTGTGT
>PVIU01026151.1:0-22492 GCA_004026605.1 Ondatra zibethicus | reverse complement strand
TGCTTGGTTTCCAAATGTCATGCAATCAGTTCAGTGGGTCACTGCGACATTTTAGAAAACAACATAGGAACAGTGCCATGCCCAGACTCGGCACACATATTCTCACTGAGTTTTCATTTAGAAGAGTATGTGAGTGTGCACACAGGGGTGAGTGTGGGAGGGTGTGTTCATAGGAAATGCTTCACACTGAGGACTTTTGGCACAAGACACTACAAAGCCAACCTCTTCCAACCATAGCCCCACCTGTGAACAGACTGTACTTAAGTCTGATGTTTAAATACGGAACTTGCAGTGAGTGACCTGAAACTGACCAGGAAGTTGACTGGGTTTCTGCAGAGCAGACACAGGCAGCCAGGCTATCAGGGTTCCTAGAATCCTCAGACACTACTCAGCGCTGAGTGCTTGGGAGCTCCTCAGGCAGAATCCATCCTTTGGCCAAGCCTTGGCCTCTCCTCCATCAGGGTCCCAGCCTGGTGTTGCTATGGGAACTGGGTGAGCTGGTACGTGGGACACCCCCCACTCACTTTCTGGTTTTCTCACAGTTGAGAACGAATGTCACAACATCTATGAAGAATTTCCAGGTCAGAAGGAGGAAACCACCGTAAGTAGAAATGACTCTCCTCTGGGACGTAGGGGGTCCTAGCATCGTGAACTGCACTTTCCAGTGTGCACCTGTCATCGTGAACTGTGATTTCTAGTGTGCATCTGTCATCATGAGATATCTTTCTGGTGTGCATGTGCTGTTGTGAACTATCTTTTCAGAGTGCATCTCTCATTGTTAATCTGCTCTGTGTTCAGTTTCTATTTGCTCTAAGAGGTGGCACACACTCAGGACTGCTCATGTGTCACAACCTGTTTATGTGTTTCCTTCTTCTCCTGTGTTCCCAAGCTCAAATGAGAGAGAGAGAGAGAGAGAGAGAGAGAGAGAGAGAGAGAGAGAGAGAGACAGACAGACAGACAGACAGACAGACAGACAGACAAATATGAGACAGAGTGGGAGGGATTGGGTAGGACCAGTTCTTGGCCATCACCTTTATGGGAGACAGCCTTTCCTGTGTCTTAGGACACAGCCAGAGTGTACAGACTAGCTGTCACTGGTCCAGTCAGTGTGGGAAAATGAGATGAACTGTGTCCCCTAAGTCCTCCTGAGGACTGGGTGGTGTGGGCAGCTCTGTCTCCCCTGCAGACCCGAGACTCTTAGTACTAAAGATGCACAGAACTAGAAGGCTCCAAGGCCACCTAAGCCAGCCCTCTTTAGAAACTAGAATCGATGCCATGAAGTGTGTCTCTAACAAGTCCCTTTTACTCAGCCCTAGTCTGGTTTGAATGTGCATAAGACTCACTTGGAGAACTTGTTGAAAATTTCCTTGAAGGGTATGGTAGCAGCATTTATGAGGCTGAGGCCAGATGGTCTCCAATTTCAAGCCAGCTTGGGCAACCTAATGAGACCCAGTCCACAAAGCTTGGGGGCTGTAGCTCAGTGGTAGTCTTTGCCATGCAAATGCAAGACCCTGTGCTCCACCCCCAACATTAAATATATGCAGATTAATGGTTTCTTATTCCCCACCACCAGGGTCTATGTTTCATGGATTTGGAGTGAAGCCTGATTCCTATTTGGAACAGGAACTTGGGGGAGGCCAGTGCTTCTAGGCTCAGTGACAGGAAAGGCAACTTTCCCCGCCACCCCTACCCAGAGTCTCTGAAGGTCCAGTGCTACACCCCATATCTTTGTAAAGAAAGGGATTATTTATTCTTACTATATGTTTATGAGTGTTTGGCCTATATGTATGTATTCCATGTGTATACAGTGCCCGAGGTGGTCAGAAAAGGGAGTCAGACTGGACTGGAGCTAGCAACCATTGTGAGCTGCCATGTGGGTGCTGGGAACCAAACCCAGCTCCTCTAGAAGAGCAGCCAGAGCTCTCAGCCACCTACCATCTCTCCAGCCTGTGTTCGGCATCTTAAACTCCGGTCCTGTCCCTCTGCCCTGTTCTGGTGACTCACGGGCCACTGGTCACCGCAGCCGCTGCTCTATCACCAGACATCTGTTTGCTTTGATTCTAGGACTTGAATCAGCAGATCCTCTTCACTGGGGACACCGAGGACATTTGTTGTGCTTCCCTCATCCACCTCAACCAAGGGAGCCCTCCGGACTCCGTTTCTAGCAGTTCCCAGCCCCACTAGAACCTTGCCTGACTCCTTCTGTCTGTGGAATATGCTAGCATCTCTAGAAACAGACTCCAGCCTTCCAAGGCAGCTGCCTAAGAGGTGGAAACCAGGAAGTGAGGGCTGAGCGCACAGGGCAGAGCATGCAGGTGTAAAGCTGCATCCCAGCAGAGGAACAACTTCCTACAGCGTAGCTGGTCTCAGACTATGGGGCCACACTTTCTTCAGGGAAGATGACGAACAGTACAATGGAGAGGGCTGTGAACCCCTGGTTGCTCCGCTCTGGCGGCCTAGGGCCAGTGCTGCTGGGACAGTCTACGTGCATGGAGACCTGGGCCAGCGCCTCTTGATGACTCTCGCCTCCCTTCCTTTGGTGACCACCACTTCTTTCCCCACTGGCTCTTGAAACCCAGGCAGATTGTGTAAGTTCCTCAGGAACTCGAAGTCAACTGAGGAGTTCTGCTCAACCCCCAGCTCCTCCCCACACCAGCCTGTTACTAAAACCATCCCACTTGGGAACTCTGGTGACCCTGCCAGGAAGAAAACGAAGATGTGGGCAGTGCCCTTCATTGGCCTGTCTTCTGAGGCTTTCCCACCCACAGCAGAACCAGGGAACTTCTTTGCCGTAACCGGCCACATGTCCCGGCGAGAGTACAGAGGGACCCTCTGCCGACTGGAGGACCGCCATTCACTCTGCTGACGGTGTCTAACTGCACCATCTATGCCATACCCACCTGCCCGGATCCTTGGGAAGAAGATGCCATCTGCCCTCGATCTGAGGCTCCATGCAGACTCAGACTGCTCACCCCTGTGAGGCAGGCACTCAGACTGAGGGAGGTGGGGCTGGGGAAGGAGTGGGATGGTGTGAGTGCGTCCCTGATTCTGGGGACCCTGCCTTCTCAAGTCCCCTCCAGCAGCACAGGTCTCAGTTCCAGAGACTGGGTGATTACTACCCCTGACAGAGCCCAGTTGTCTTGCCCGGGGGTCATTGCTCTTCGTCACTTCTTGACTCTTACAGGACCTTTGCTCTGGGTCTGGGTTTCAGTCTACATTGTCCTCTGAGAACCCATTTTTATTGTATGTTCCTTGAATTGGTTCTCCTGTCTATGGCTCGTCGTGGGGGATGAGCGCCCCATGAGCTGTCAAAACCCAAAGGTTTTTCTGTGACTGAAACTCCTAGAGCTGACTATGCTGTTTTCACTGGGCCAGTATTGATGGATAGTTAGGAAAGCCAGGCTCTACACTCAAGCTGGATGCTAGAGAGACTGAGTCCAGGATGTCGTTGGGAACATTGCAATGTGTCCTGTGCCTATATATGGATCAAGAGCCCAAACCCCCCTATTTATACACAGTCCTCTATTCTACAGTTGGACATACACTGAGTCCACAGGTGAGCAATGGGAGATGGGAGATCCTGGTGTCTACAGATGGACACACACTGAGTCCACAGATGAGCAATGGGAGATGGGAGATCCTGGTGGTTTTGCCACTGTGTTTTTGGTCCCTGCTCCCTCAGGGATCTCTTTGTGTATGTATTGGGGGAGGCATGTGACTAAACAATGACAATTATGGCTTAGCTGAAGGGATTTATAGGGGCCATGGTAGGACAGGGGAGCAACCTAAGTGACTGAAGCCTCGAATGCAGCAGGGGACAACACCGGTGCAGCTCACTCTGCTGAGATGTTCAAGGTCAGCAATTCCTAATTTGCCAGTGGCTCCAGAGAAGACAAATTGAGCTCCTCCTCCCTGCTCTACAGGAGCAACCACTCATGGCCTTTCCAGAACGTGCCCTCAGGATGGTGCCCTTACCTCTCCTTGCCTTGGGCTTCTGCAGCAAGCCAGCACCCTATACCAGGGGTGTCTGCAGAGAAAAGGGATGTCTTAGTTTCATTTCCTGTTTCTGTGACAAAGCACCCAACAATAGGAGCATAAATGAGCAAAGGATGACCTGTGCACACAGTCGGGGGCACATTCCACAGCTGGGGGAAGGTCTGGCCGCAGGAGCAGAGGCTGCGCTCCATGTTGTAGCCACCGTCAGTAAGCAGGCAGCAGTAACCGTCTGGGCTCGGCCT
The DNA here is from genome assembly GCA_004026605.1 of Ondatra zibethicus. Classification (NCBI taxonomy): domain Eukaryota; kingdom Metazoa; phylum Chordata; class Mammalia; order Rodentia; family Cricetidae; genus Ondatra; species Ondatra zibethicus. The sequence goes on along the minus strand of PVIU01026151.1, from coordinate 18,254 downwards.
GCTTTCTCTTTTTTATTTACTTCTATTTCTGTGTGTGTACAGGAGCCACCTGCATCCAGGTGCCCTCGGAGGCCCCCGCAGAGGGCGTCAGATCCCTGCATCCGGAGTTCCAGGCAGTTGTGAGCCTCTCCTGCCCTCCCACCTGGGTGCTGGGGACTGAGCTTGATCATCTGGGAAAGCAAGAGGCACCTCAGCCTCTAAGCACCTTGAGTCTCTGCAGGCCCCTTTCCTTAACGTTCTTTTAAATCATGCTTTAAAATTTTCAGACGTTTATATGCTTTCTACTTTTTGTAGAAATTTTTAGACATTTATATGCTTGTCTCTTTGGTGAGAACATCCCAGAGCAGAGATGCTTCTTGACCCTTTGAGCCCCGAGAGGCTTTCCCCATCCACAACCTTCTCAGGCAGTCCCTGAGGGTCAGCCTCAGATTTCCCTCCCTTTGCTCAGGAGCCACAGGTGAAGATTGCATCTTAAGCCTCTCCTCTTACACCTCAGGGCTTGTTTCTAGTCACTTTCCAGGAGATGTTCTTTATTGTGTCAACAGCCACAGCAATAACAGCAAAATAAAAACAACCTCCAGAGGCTGGGCATGGTGGCACACACCTTTGACCACAGCACTCAGAAGTAGATCTCTGTGAGTCCAAGGCCAGGCTGGTCCATGACCAGATCAACCAGGACTACATAGTCAGCATGGGTCTCAAAGCAACAGTAGCAACAACAGCAGAGCTGGAGATAGTTTGGGGAGCAGCCTATGGGGAGAAGGGGTGGACTTACCCTGCCAGAAGCCAGGACTCAGCACAAAGCTGTTAATGTTTACTGCTGTGTTTGGAGTGGAGAACTGACCGAGGCTGTTGAGCTGGGAGAGAGAAACAGGCTGCGGCCCTTAGAGAGGGGTGGGAGGCGTGGGATTGATGGAGCGGACATTCCCAGTCAGGGGAAAGGCTGGCACAGCCGTCACCTACCCATATGGGGGAAATTAAAATTAGATTCCTATCTATGTCTTACACAAAAATACATTCCAGATGGAGCAGAAGCTAAATGTGAAAAGCTGAACAATAAAATCTTTGGAAGAAAATATAAGCGTTTATCTGAGCTGGGCAGGGTGGCATGCGTCTTTAATGCCAACACTCAGGAGGTAGAGGCTGTAATGGATTATTAAAAATGCTGCAGGATCCCCGGCAGTGGCAGGCAGTGGGCCATGTGGTGGCAGGCAGGGGGCAGTGGGTCCCGAGAACAGCCAGTTTTAGGCAGGGTCTGTGCATGAGACCATGCCACAGGTCTCTGAATGTGGCTGGTCCCAGGCAGTGAGCCACATGGCAGGTGAGAGACAGATGGATAGGCATGCCATGCAGTGTGAGGTTGGATATTTATTTAGTGGTTATGGAAGGGAGCAGAGAAGGAGAGAAGAGCAGAGAGGTAGAGAGGGGGGAGAGAGGAGAGAAGGGAGAGATGAAAGCTCCTCAGAGGGAGATGGAAAAGAGAGAACTCAGGCTGGAAGCTGAAGATCAGCCTGTCTCAGCAGATGGTGGAGGGAGTGGTCATGTCTTGTCTCTTAAAGAGACAGAACAATCATTACAGAGGCAGATGAGCCTCTGTTAGCCTGAGGCCTTTCTGATCTACACAGAGCTCCAAGACAGCCTGAGCTATATAGTGAGAACCTGTTTCAGGAAAATAAAAGTTTGCAAGATTTTAAGGTAGAATATTTCTTACATGTCATCAAAGGTACAGACCTTAAATCATATGTTTGGCTTTGTTAACATTGAAAACGTAAGTAATAAAGGAGATTCTGGAAACACATCAGTATATAGTGAACACCAATATCTGGAGCCTTACATTCTATACTGAATCAAATACATCAGGAAAAGTAGGTTGCAAATCAGAAAATTTAAGTAAAGTGGAACAAAGCCCCTATGAGTCTGTTCAAAAGTCAGAAATATAAGGATTTTGTGAAACCTCTTAATATAGATGCTGATTTGCAATATGCAGAGTTGTTTTGCATATTGAAACCTCTGAATTTATACCAGATGATTCTGAATTGACTGTATTATGGTGTGGGACAATTGTCTATATTCTGTCAATTATGTTTTAAATAAATGCTGATTGGCCCATTAGCTCAGGCTTCTTATTAACTCTTATAACTTACATTAACCCATTATTCTTATCTATGTTAGCTACATGGCTCGGTACCTTTTTCAGCAGGGCAGGTCACATCTTCCTTCTTCTGTGTCTGGGCAGGACTGCAGAGGAATGGGCTTCTTCCTTCCCAGAATTCTCCTGTTCTCATGGACCTGCCTCTACTTTCTGTCTGGTTGTCCCGCCTATACTTCCTGCCTGGCTACTGGCCAATCAGTGTTTATTTGAAACATAGTTGACAGAATATAGATAATTGTCCCACACCACTTCCCCCTCTTTTTTTTTTTTTAAACAAGAACATCCATAATCCATTTTTCAGGAATGTGGGTGTACTTTTCCAGGCTACTTCCTGCTGGTTGGGGGCGCTGATAATCTTATGGGGACCTAAAGAAAATTTAGAATTATGATCAAGTCCTCACCGGAGTATCCTATGAGTCTTGATCATCTCAGGCAACAGTCTTGAATCTGTTCTGGATGTAGAACTCAGACATCCAGGCCATCTGTTCCTACTGGAGATTTCTCAGGTGGTCTTCCTTGATCAAACCTGATTTTTTCTTATCTCAGAATCCACAGCTTCTCATTTCCTGTGGAAACAAAAGCAAAATCTCTTCTCCAAAGTTACATATCTTTTGACTTCAATTTTGAAGTCAAGGTATTTTCAAAATACCTATCTTGGATTAATTTAGCAGCATTTATAAACAAATATCTTTTAGCAGCTGTTGCTCCTTCCTTAGCATTCAAACAATTCAAAGAGAGCATAAAATACAGTATGCAGACTCTCTGTGTATTTTTCATCTTTACGTGGTTTTATTTTAACTTCTATTTCTTTTATTTTTACTTTTTAAGACAGGTTCTCTGTATATCTTTGGCTGTCCTAGAACTCCCTCTGTAGACCGGGCTGTCTTTGAACTCACAGAGATCCACCTGCCTCTCCCTCCCAAGTACTGAGATTAAAGTTATGTGCCACCATACCTTGAACTCACAGAGGTCTGCCTGCCTCTGTTTACCAAGTGTTGGGATTAAAGGTGTGTACCACCACACCCAACTACTCTCTTTCTTTTTTATTTTAAGGACTTTAACCTTTAGCCTGCATATATTTTTAACACACTGTAAACCATTTAGAGGTTTTCTTCATCTTTGAATCTTTCTTTACTGTATCTGTCTCTTTTTTTGACCACATGAGTCTTTAATTTGCTAAGCAATATGGAGAAGATTAAAGCAGTGGCTTTGACAGCTGGATCTAGCCCATTCCTTAGCTTTCTAAAATTCCAGACTCATGGCGGAGGTACCAGCCAGATCCATGTTTATTGACACAACTCTATGGCTTTTCAAGGTCTTTCCCAGCAAGCAAGCTGCAATAATGTATCCACAAACAACACTCAAATGCTCTCTTTAAAATGTTTAAGTTTTCTACAATGAACCTAACAGTGACTTTTGAAGTCTAAAAAGGATGATGGGGTCCCACAATGTTGATTTCAATAGGACTATGATAACACTAAGCTGACAAACACCAGCCAATGATTGGCTTTGGACTACAAATTGCTCAGGACAATTTCGAGGTGGCTAGCTGAGATGATCCAGCCTCACAGACTACTATAGCCAGGACTTGAGACAAGCCCTGAACTTTACCATTAAAAAGACTGGACCACAAATTATATAGCTACCATTCCCAATACCTGACAATTAATTCAAAATTTTCTTTTTAGGATCCCGTAAAGATGCCATCATCCCCAAGCAGTAGGAAGTAATTTTAAGAACACAATGCCCACATTCCCAAGAGGTGGGGTGGGCAGCTTTTGGTCACTCAATGGATGGATATTTGTCATCATTTAGGGAGGTTGGTTACAAGTGGTTATTGGTAATGGTCAGAAAAAAGTTGAACAAAGGAGATTAGATTCAAGTTCTTCTTTTAAAAACGGAAAAGGGGGATATAGATATGATAGAAGAAAATTAGATTATTGAATATACTTTTAAAGAGCAACTTGTTGTTTTAAATATTTTACATTGATATGGATTTTTGTATATTGATACAAATTTAATATTAATTTTGTTAGAACATTCATCTTTAATATTGTTCAAGGTATTCTACCTAGACAACTCATTTAACAATATAATGCAAATTTCTAGTACTTGAAAGTTATTATTATCAACTAATTAGGATATAAAGAAATGCAAGTTAGTAGTTAATCATTACATTCAACTTGTAGTCATATTAGGTATGTTTTCAAGGTCAAACAGAGATATAGCCTAGATAGACAGGTCATCTTCAAACTCTTCAGAGACCTACAGAATATGACATTTAAGATGTTTCAAAAACATAGGTTTTTTTTCTTTTTTATGACAATGAGACATGTCTGCTCCTGGCAGCACCAATCTACTTCAGAGAAGGTGATAGACATTGAAGGAACTCCACATGGAGTTTACTTTCCTTGTGGCAAAAGCAAGCCACCAGGCAAAAAAATACTCATGTCTTAACTGCTGACAGTATGCTGTCCAAATTGGACAAGCAGGATACAAAAAAAAAAAAAGAATTGCTGAACTATGCCAAGGCAAGGTAGGACAGTCCATCAGAATATCCCACTTCACAGAAAAGACCGTCAGATATGCTAGGCCTGTAGGCTGAATATAGATGCAACAACTTTGCAGAGGAACCTTGGTGACTACCTAGGCAGCCAACTGTTTGTGTCATTTCTCACATTTGTGGAAGTTGCTTGTTTGCACTTACTGCTTACTCAGGTAACATTATTTCCTTCTTGGGTCTCTGATGGAGTTGAAGACCTTATAGTTATAGTTTTCCTTGTGTAAAGTTTATAAGATTGAGAGACATCAAAACATAGTTTGGGTCCTGCAAGTTATAATAGAGAGTGAATTAGGTTCAAATTTTGAACTCAATAAAATAGGATAGATAAGTATTGTCTCTGAATTTGTCAATTGATAATGGACCAGATATTGTTGTTATATTTATTGCCTGTATATATTGTATATAGTTATTGTACTTATTGTATGTAGTTTTTCTTATATTAGTTATAACCTTATATTTTATTTTAGATCAAAAAGACAAAATGTAGTGATATTTTGTTTGTGCTCTAACAAATAAAGTTTGCCTGAAGATCAGAGGGCAGAGCTAGCCACTAGTTAACCACTGAAGTCTGGAGGTCTGTGCAGAGAGACAAAAAGTGATATGACTGGGCAGAGAGGGAAATACAGGAGCTCAGCCCTTTTTCAGCTGAGAAGTTAGCAAGGTAGGAGTTGGCTGTGGCTGCTCCTTTGTCTCTCTGATCTTTCAGGATTGGCCCTAATATCTGGCTCTGGGATTTTATTATTCAGACCAATTAGAACTTGTGCAAAAGATAGAAATGACTTTTAATAATTTTAAGAAAAATCAAAAGGTTAGATATTTTAATTGTGGTAAACCAAGTCATCTGAAAAGTTACTGTAGGCAAGGTGTTCCTAAAAAAATTTTTTCTAGAGATAATCCAGACAGAAGACCCCAGATATCTGGAGTATGCAGAAGGTATGGCAAAGGCTGGCATTGGACTGATGAATGCAGATCAACAAGGGACAGAAAAGGTAACCTTTTGCCATTGAGAAACACTTTAGGGAGCCTCTTATAGGCCCCCTGCCAAATTTGGTTCAATCATTTTCTGTCAGCATTGGGGAAACTCCTCCACAGAGCAATTAAAAGATGTAATGCCTATTTTGAAAAAACCATACTGCTTGGAATGACAAAACAGTGTCAGTAGATAAAATAAAAATTTCAGAAGAGACCATAAAACAAATATTTTGACACACTTCTATAAATGACCAGAGACCAAAGCTAAAAATATGAAGAAATGGTGTTGCAATTGAAGATTTACTAGCCACCAGACACAGGCACAGGTATAACAATAATTTCACCAAAATCTTGTCATCCAGATTAACCTCTTCAGGAGGTAAATGCTCTGCTTCTAGAGATTGGGACTTTATCTCATGTAAAACAAACTGCAAGATGGGTTGAGTATATAGAGTAAGGGGTAGATAGGAAAATGAAAGCCATATGTGGCTAACATAGCAATGAATTTATGGGGACATGATTTTTTGCAGCAATGGAAAACACAGATTAACATTCCTCCAATCTCAGAAATAAACATAAAATAAAGAATGTTTCTGAGAGAAATATTAAAGATATTATCAAGAACAGTCATCTACCATCTAAGTTATACATGAACTGGGAACAACAGCTATTGATCTTTCAAAGGTACCAACACTTCTACCTTTAAAATGGTTAGCTGACAAACCTGTATGGGTGGAACAATGGTTTTTGACATGAAAAAACTCACAGGTATTAGAACAGCTGGCACAGGAGCAGCTAAATGATCAACATACTGAAGAATCGACCTGTCCTTGGAATTCTCCTATATTTGTCATTAAAAAGAAATCTAGAAAATTGATAATGGTAACAAACCTAAGAGCTGTTAATAAGGTGATCCAGCCAATGGGCACTTTACAGTCTGAAATTCCATTACCTTCTCTATTACATAAAAGATGGTCAATTATCATGATTGATTTAAAAGACTTCTTTTTTACTATACCTTTGCAATAACAGGGTAGAGAGAAAAATTCCCTCACAGTGCCTACTTATAATAATTCCAAGCCTGTTAAAAGATATCAGTGTAAGTTTTCTTCCACAAGTGATGTTAAACAGCCTTACCGTGTGTCAATATTATTTGAAATAATATAATACTATTATTTGAAATAATAATATTATTTGAAAATAATTCATAATCAGTTTCCTTAGTCTATAATTTACCATAATACAGATGATATCTTTCTTACTAGCTGATGTGTGATTTCCCTCTGTATGCTGTGAATATGTTTTATTACTATTGGTTAATAAAGAAGCTGCATCAGCTTATGGCAGGGCAGAATAAAGCTAGGTGGGAAATCTGAACAGAGATATATAAAGAGAGTAGGAAGAGTTAAAGAGATGTCACATAGCTGCTGAAGGAGAAAGATACTGGAACCTTAGCAGTAGGTCACAGCATCCTGGTGATACATAGTTTAATAGAAATGGGTTAATTTTATATGTAAGAGTTAGTTAATAAGAAGCCTGAGCTAGTATGCCAACCAGTGTTGTAATTAATATAATTTTGTGTGATTATTTAGGTCTGAGCAGCTGGAAAACAAAAGAGCCATCTCCATTTACAAAATGACACCAATATGAGTCAACTATATCGACATAAAACTTAAGAGAGCTTGGGAAAGAATTCTAGACACAAAAGAACAGAGTTGAGCATGGCTTCTTGGTAGCAGCATTTTCTTGGGTGGGTTCTTTTTGCTAGAAGCAAGCAAAGGCATGATTCCTTTAAGAGAAGAATTTCTAACTCATCATTAGCAGCAAAAACTGCATGACTCCTTTAAGAGACAGCTTTCTAGTTTGTGCTGCTGGCACAAATGGCCCTGACTCTTTCAGGAGATCTTATTATAGGGTGTGAGCAGCATGCTACAAGTTGCTTAATGGTAAAATAGACCCATGCATCCATGAGCTGGGGCTATAAGCATGGCTTGGAGGCAATGAACATACCTCTGCTATGTTGGACTGGGTGAAGCCAACAAAAAAAGCCACAACATTAGTCCTAGCCACACCTGCTTAGCATGTTAAAAGGTGCTCCTGGTAAAAAAAGCATTATTGATACACAGTAAAGACAGATTTAGACCAAAAAAAAAGACCTTGAAATGAGTCACAGTGTTGAATAAATGTACATGGGCTTAAGAGAGAGAGAAGAAAGTACAGTCATAGACAAAAGGAGTAAAGATGACAAAATAAATATTAAAAAGTAATAGTGTAAAAAAAATAAACCACATAAAGATGGAAAACATGCAGAGAGTCTGGATTATACATATTATTTTGTTTTCTTTGAATTTCTTAACTGCAGAGAGACATTTGATTCTGGGAACTGCTAAGCTAAACCAACACATATATTTTATAAGTATCTTGACTTCAATATTTGAGTCTAAGAATATGTTACTTTGGAAAAGAAGTTCTGCTTTTCATTCCACAGAAGATGAGAACCTGTGCTTTGGTGGAACAAGACCCCCTTAAAGGTCTCCATAAACCAAAAAATTCTTCACCAAACAAACAGCAGGAAGCAGTTTGAAGAAAACAACACCCAAATTCCCAAAATGATTGTTTATAAATGTTTGTTTTTATTTAAAGGGGGATATGATATAGAAAGGAATACTTTACATTGCTATGGATCTTGGTCTATTGATACAAATTTAAGGTCAAAGTTATGTGTATATTTCTACTCTTATTTAGGGTATTACATTTATGTATAAATGTTAGGAATTTTCCTAATGCGAGCTCTCTGCTGATGCAAAAATCTCAATCAAACATCACAAGCCAAATTAAAAATATCCAGGTTCAATGGGATTCCTGCATTCTTGGGTGGCCCTGAGGGGGAGCCAGGAAGCCAAGAATGCGACCACCAGGGGGAGAGGAAAGAGACCACAAGGGAACTTTCCGGGGAAGCAGTTTAAATAGACTGAGGGAGTGGTCAAGATTTTGGCAGGCACAGGGACAGGGCCTCCAAAGATGGAAGCCAGAGACCAGGACTTGGGACTTATATTCCAGACTATTGTATAAGGGGTAACAGGAAGCTGAGGTGACATTTTGTCTAACATTTAGGCTCAAGTCTGGCTGCTTCCTGTGGGTATGGGACGACATGGGGAAGGGGAGAGCTAGGTGTTATTGGGTCCACACTCAGTGAGAGATGTGGCTGGAAAGGCATCCCGTGTACTGTCATCCCGGAGACATCAGGCATCTGTTCCTTGGGGGAGGTGAGAAGGCAGGTGTCTAGGAAAAAAATATTGTTATCACCAAAGATGAGTGTGCCAGGATGAGGAGCAGGTAGGCCCTTCATTGAGGCATCTTGGAAAACCGGAGGGTGGAAGGTCCTGTCTGCTGGACAGATCAAGTGTCCTGAGTAGGTGTCCACTTGAGCCTGGAGATATGGCACCAACATGGGTGTCCCAAGAGCTTGGCAGCCGAGGGGGTGGTGAGGATCACCATGTGAGGTCCCGTCCATCGAGGTTCAAGAGACCTAAGTGTTAGCTGTTTGAGGAATACTCTGTCCCCTGGGGAAAGCAGGGCAGGTTTAGGGGCATTAGGGTCCACTGGTGTGGGGCAGGGAGACAACTGTCAGTGTGTGAACAGAGAAGGGACCTTAAAAGGGAGAGGTAGGGTAGGTACCCCACCAGTGGAGGAGTTTGGACTGGGAGGTGATGGTTAAGGAGAAAGGGCCTGCCATAAAGCAGCTCAAAAGGGCTCAGGCCCATAGAGGAAAGTGGGGTGGCCTTGAGGCGAGTAAGGGCAATGGGGAGAAGGGAGGGCCAAGATAGCCTGAGTTCAATGGAGAGCTTGGTTAGCTATTGTTGATGAGTCCATTGGCCCTCACCACCTTTCCCGAGGATTGTGGATGGTGGGGGGTGTGGAATTTCCAGGAGATGTTGAGAGCTTCTGACACAAGCTCCATGACCCTGGGAGTGAAGGCTGGACCACTGTCTGTCTGGATGGTCTGTGGAACACCAAACCGAGGAATGATGTGGTCCAGGAGTACCTGAGCCACCACATCTGCTATTTCCCAGGAGGCCGGAAATGCTTCTATCCATCCTGTAAAAGTGTCCATAAGTGTTAAGAGATAACGAAGTTTTTTATGAGTGGGCATATGAGTGAAATCAACCTGCCAATCTTCGCCCTGTTGGTGCCCACAAAGCTGGTGTAGAGACTGACTTATGTGGAAAGCCCTTGTGGGTGGCCTAGGCACATCTGGCAGGAAGAGTGAACCTGTAAAATAGAATCTCGGAGATGGGTGGGGTCAAAAAGGGGCTCCAAGAAGTGGAACAAAGTTTTGGGGAAGCGGCTAAGGATATCTTGACCCAGTAAAGGTGCTGGGCAAGCAGTCATCACTAAGAAAGAATGAGAGAAAAATTGTCCTGCAAGAATGCAGGGCAGTGGCAAAGTTTTAAGTGGGGAGGAACAGGTCTTGTCTACCCCCATAACTGAAATTGGTGAGGGGAGCGTAAGGCCTGAGTGAGGTGTTAGAGCAGAATGGTAGCTTCCATGTCCAAAAGAAAAGTAATGGACTTACCAGATACCTGCAGCTTCACCCTAGGCTTGGATAGGGTTACGGGATAAACCAAGTCTGGGCAGCGTCAATCCTCTGCAAGGCTGAGAAGTTCGAAGGTTGGCACAGTTTCACTTGCCGATGTTGGTGAGGCCGGACCTCCGTGGCTTGGCATAGAGGACAAGCCTGCATGGGGGCATTGTGAATTTCAGTGTCCAGGTTGCTGGCAGATAGGGCATAACCTGGAATGAGGCATAGTACAATATCATGCCACATGACCATTTAGGCCACACTTGAAGCAGCTTGCCTGTGAGGTTGACTTAGGCTGGGCTCTATCAGGGTAGAATCTTGTGGTTGGCTTCCCTTGTCCCCCTTCCTGCGACCTTAGGGCAACTGCTAAGGCCTGGGCCTGTAGGGTAGCTGTTTTTTGTAGCCTTGTCTGTTGGGAAGACTCAGCTTTTTCTTCTCAGGCATTAAAAACTTTAAAGGCCATTTTCACCAATTCCTGTATAGGGGTTTGGGGACCCTCCTCAACCTTCCTTAACTTTTAGCAGAAGGATTAGTAGAAAAGGAACCTAGCCACTTTTCTATATGAGAGAGATCTGGAAGAGAAAAGGGAACATGAACTTTGATCATGCCATTGACTCCCACCACCTCCTGGAGATGGCAGAGGAGGGTGGAGCTACGGTGGGATCTGGTATGGGAGGAGACTAGGGAGGAGTGGGAGGGGCTAGCCCAGTGTGCAGAGGGGGCCCAAGGGTGGGGAGATGAGGTAGGAGGGGGAGAAGAGGAGGAAGGTGGGTAAGGTGGAAGTTGACCTTGAACTTCTGGATTGGGAAGGGATTGGGGGGAGACAGGGAAGGAGAGAAATGTGGAGAATGTTGAACCATAGGAGGGGGTTGGGTGGTGTGAGCTTGAGGGAGTGGGGGAGGGGCCAATGCCTCTGGCTGCATGGTCCAGCTGGAATTGTTGGGGTCCCAATTCCCAAAAGATGGGGAATTTGGAGGCGTTGTGGCCTTAGCTACCAAGACTGGTGCCACGAGACATTGGCTACTAAGGGAAGGGTGAGAGCACAGAGCCAAAAAACCATGAACATATGTAGGCTCTGCCCATTTGTCTCTACAGCGACAAAAATTTTCTAGGTCCCGGAGGACAGTAAGCTCAAGGCTTCCTTCTGGTGGCCAAGGTGCCCCACTATCAAGATAGTATTGAGGCCAAATCTTAGCGCATAGGAAAATTAGGCATTCAGGACAGATTGTATTGGACAGTCCCAATTTATAAAGATTTTGTAAGAGGCATCCCAGGGGCGACAGCTGATCTGGCTTTGAATGGCAAGTGCCCATTTTAAAGTCTATGCCCAACAGTGTGGCCCAAGTCTATTACAGTGCATCCACTAAAATAGCTCTTAGGCTTAACAGGGTCATGGAAATTGAATGCTGGGTGTCCCTAAAGCAAACAAAGTCCACCTCAGCTAGACCCGCTCTTGCCGGTCTACCCGCTGAGCTGAGATCAAACTCTTGGCATGGGACTGCAGCTTCCACAAGAGTTCAATAATTGACAAAAGTAAGTACGAATGGGTCCCCCAAAAATCTTATAGACAAGAAAAAGGGACTCACCAAGATGCAGCTGCTGTAGTCCGGGAGCTGGTTTTAATGAGGCATGGAGAGCTCAGATTGTGGGGGTTTTTGATGTGTGGCCTATTGCCACATGGAAAGGCTGTCCTATCCCAGTGGGACCTCCAAGATGTTAAGAATTTTCTTAATGTGAGCTCTCTGCTGATGCAAAAATCCCAATCAAGCCAAATCACACAAGCCAAATTAAAAAAAAAATCCAGGTTTAATGGGATTTCTGTGCTCTTGAGTGGCCCCGAGTGGGAACCAGGAAGCTGAGAACATGACCACCGGAGGGAAAGGAAAGAGACCAGAAGGGAATTTTTCTGGCAAGCAGTTTAAATAGACTGAGGGAGTGGTCAAGATTTTGGCAGGCATAGAAATGAGGCCTCCAAAGATGGAGGCTAGAGACTGGGACTTGAGACTTAGAATAAACATTTAAAAATGTAATGTATAATTAAAAAATACAGATTAACAGATAGTCTAATAATCAAACTTTTAATAAAATAATTAAGTGTTCTAGATATACAGAGATATATTTCAGTTAGAAAATCTTCAACACTTCAAAGACCTACAGAATATGCCATTTAAAATGTTTTAAGAACTTAGACTTTTCTCGATAGTGAGACATGTCTGCTTCTGGCAACACCAATTACTTCAGAGAGGGTGATGGGCATTGAGGAAACTCATTATGGAATTTGCCTTCAATATGACAAGGCTAGAGTACCAGCAGATCCATCAGGAGGGGTAAGTTGGTCCCCCCACCAGCTGCCCAGACGCCCAGGAAGGGAGTACAGGCACCCTCCAATCCTCTAAACTTTCTGGCCATTCAGTGAGGCTTCCCCCCCACTGCATTTTCTGCTTATCCCACCCCAGCTTGCACCCAAGCACCACTTTCCATCTGCGGGGTCCTAGGGTTCCCAAACTCAGCCTGCGTCGGGGCTGAGACTCTGGGGAAAAAGTGGTGAGTGCAAGGCTGCAGGGGTTTCTTTGTTCCACGGAGTGGGCCAAGTCCACCCTTTTGTCTGTGAGGTCCTTGGCCAGCAAGTGGCCCTGATCCAGTACCAGCAGATCCATCAAGGGGGTAAGTGGGTGTCTCCCCCGGCCTCCCAGACGCCCCAGGAAGGGAGTACAGGCACCCTCCAATCCCCTAAACTTTTTGCCATTCAGCATGGCTTCCCCCCTTCTACTGGCTTTTCTGCTTATCCCACCCCAGCTTGCCCCCAAGCACCCCTTTCCATCTGTGGGGTCCTAGAGTCCCCGAACTCAGCCTGCTTCAGGGCTGAGGCTCTGGGGAAAAAGTGGTGAGTGCAAGGCTGCAGGGGTTTCTTTGTTCCACAGAGCGGGCTTCTTCTACCAAGCCTGCCCTTTTGTCTGCGAGGTCCTTGGCCATAAAGTGACCCTGATTCAGTACCAGCAGATCCATCTGGAGGGGGTCCTTAGATCCACCACCAAAGCCTACTTCAGGGACGAGGGGATCTGGGAGACAACTCCAGTGCTGAGGAGACCTAAGAGAGGGCAGAACAAGAAAAATTCCCAAGTACACAATTAGCCACAACAAAAATCGGACCAAGCTGGCAAGACTCTCCTGACCACATTCGAAGGAAGAGATGGGCAGGCACCAATGCAAGAATTTCCTCCAACAACCTAAAAAGCAACATGATAACACCAGGATCCAGTGAATATGCAACAGGAAGACTTGAACAACCTAACCCAGAAGATGTAGAAGAAATTGACTTTAAACATAACATTATGAAAGTGATAGAGACCATTAAAGAGGATGTGGAAAACTCCTTTAAAGAAATGGATGAGAAGACTAAGAAAAAGTTATGAGAAATGAATAAATCCCTCAAAGATACCCTAGAAAACCAAGAAAAAGCAATGAAACAGTTCAAGACTTGAAAATTGAAATGGAGGCAATGAAGAAAACACAAACCGAGGGAAGGCTGGATATGGAAAATCTGGGTAAATGAACAGAAACTGATACAGGTATAACCAACAGAATACAAGAGATAGAAGAAAGAATTTCAGACACAGAAGATATGATAGAGAAAATAAACTCATTGATCAAAGAAAACAACAAATCCAACAAATGCTTAACATAAAACATCCAGGAAATTTGGGACACCATGAAAAGACCAAACCTAAGAATAATAGGGGTAGAAGAAGGAGAAGAATTCCAGATCAAAGGCCCAGAAAATATATTCAACAAAATTATAGAAGAAAACTTTCCCAACCTAAAGAAGGATATTCCTATGAAGGTACAAGAAGCATACAGAACACCGAATAGACTGGATAAAAAAAAAATTCCCTCACCATATAATAATCAAAACAAAACATACAGAATAAAGAAAGAATATTAAGAGCCGCAAAGGAAAAAGGTCAAGTAACATATAAAGGTAAACCCATCAGAATTACACCTGACTTCTCTATGGAAACCATGAAAACCAGAAGGTCTTGGATAGATGTGCTGCAGACACTAAGAGACCATGGATGCAAGCCCAGACTACTATATCCAGCAAAGCTTTCTTTCACTATTGATGGAGAAAACAAGATAGTCCATGATAAAAACAAATTTAAGCAATACATAGCCACAAACCCAGCCTTACAGAAAGTACTAGAAGGAAAACCACAACAAAAGGAAGCAAACAACACCCATAATAACACAGACATCTAACAACCCTCCACCAGCACAACTCAAAGAAGGGAAACACACAAATTCTACCACCAATAAAATAACCAGAGTTAACAACCACTGGTCATTAATATCACTTAATATCAATGGACTCAATTCACCTATTAAAAAGGCACAGGTTAAGAGAATGGATACGAAAACAGGATCCAACATTCTGCTGTTTACAGGAAACACACCTCAACCACAAAGACAGACATTATCTCAGAGTAAAGAGTTGGGAAAAGGTTTTTCAATCAAACGGCCCTAAGAAACAAGCAGGTTTGGCTATACTAATATCGAACAAAATCGACTTCAAGCTAAAATCAATCAGAAGAGATGGAGATGAACACTTTATACTCATAACAGGAATAATCCATCAGGATGAAGTCTCAATCCTGAATATATATATGCCCCTAATATAAAAGCACCCACATATGTAAAAGAAACATTACTAGAACTCAAAGCACATATCAAACCCCACACACTAATAGTAAGTGATTTCAACACTCCTCTCTCACCAATGGACAAGTCAACCATACAGAAACTTAACAGAGAAATACGAGAACTAACAGATGTAATGAATCAAATGGACTTAATAGACATCTATAGAATATTTCACCCAAACAGGAAAGAATATACCTTCTTCTCAGCATCTCATGGTACCTTCTCAAAAATTGATCACATACTCGGTAACAAAGCAAACATCCACAGATACAAAAAAAAAATTGGAGTAACCACCTGTGTCTTATTGGATCACCATGGAATAAAGTTAGAATTTAACAACAATTCCACCCCCAAAAAGCCTGCAAACTCATGGGAACTGAACAGTCAACTACTGAACCACTCCTGGGTCAAGGAAGAAATAAAGAAAGAAATTAAAGTCTTCCTTGAATTCAACGAAAATAAAGAAACAACATACACCAACCTATGGGACACAATGAAAGCAGTGCTAAGAGGAAAGTTCATAGCACTTAGTGCCCACATAAAGAAAACAGAGAAAGGACACATTAGTGACTTAAGAGCACACCTGAAAGCTCTAGAAAAAAAAGAAGCAGAATCACCCAGGAGGAGTAGAAGACTGAAAATAATCAAACTGAGGGCTGTAATCAACAAAATAGAGACACAGAAAACAATCCAAAGAATCAGTGAAACAAAGAGCTGGTTCCTTGAGAAAAATCAACAAGATTGACAAACCCCTATCCAAACTAATCAAAAGGCAGAGAGAAAACACTCAAATTAACAAGATCAGAAATGAAAAGGGGACATAACAACAGACACTGAGGATATTCAGAGAATCATTAGGTCTTACTACAAAAGCCTGTACACCACAAAATTGGAAAATGTACAAGAAATGGACAGTTTTTTAGATAAATACCATATACCGAAATTAAATCAAGACCAGGTGAACAATTTAAATAGACCTATAAGTCATGAGGAAATAGAAACTGTCATCAAAAACCTCCCAACCAAAAAAAAGCCCAGGACCAGATGGTTATAATGCAGAATTCTACCAGAACTTCCAAGAAGAGCTAATACCTATACTCCTTAATGTGTTTCACATAACAGAAACAGAAGGGTCATTGCCAAACTCTTTTTATGGAGCCACAGTTACCCTGATACCAAAACCACACAAAGACGCAACCAAGAAAGAGAATTACAGACCAATCTCACTCATGAACATCGATGCAAAAATTCTCAATAAAATATTGGCAAACCGAATCCAAGAACACATCAAAAAAATCATCCATTATGATTAAATAGGCTTCATCCCAGAGATGCAGGGCTGGTACAATATACGAAAAATCTATCCATGTAATCCATCATATAAATAAACTGAAAGAAAAAAAAAACATATGATCATTCATTAGATGCTGAGAAAACATTCGACAAAATTCAACACCCCTTTATGATAAAGGTCTTGGAGAGATTAGGGATACAAAGTTCATGTCTAAATATAATAAAAGCAATATACAGCAAGCCAACAGCTAACATCAAATTAAACAGAGAGAAACTCAAAGCGATTCCACTAAAATCAGGAACAAGACAAGGCTGTCCACTCTCGCCATATCTCTTTAATATAGCGCTTGAAGTTCTAGCAATAGCTATAAGACAAAATAAGGAGATCATGGGTATTCGAATTGGAAAGGAAGAAGTCAAACTTTCGTTATTTGCAGATGATATGATAGTGTACATAAGTGATCCCAAAAACTCTAGCAAAGAACTTCTACAGCTGATAAATACCTTCAGTGATGTGGCAGGATACAAGATCAACTCAAAAAAATCAGTAGCCCTCCTATACACAAAGGATAAAGAAACAGAGAGGGAAATCAGAGAAACATCACCTTTCATGATAGCCACGAATAGCATAAAGTATCTTGGGGTAACACTAACCAAGGAAGTAGAAGATCTATTTGACAAGAACTTTAAGACCTTGAAGAAAGAAATTGAAGAGGATACCAGAAAATGGAAGGATCTCCCATGCTCCTGGATTGGTAGGATCAATATAGTAAAAATGGCAATTCTACCAAAGGCCATCTATAGATTCAATGCAATCCCCATCAAAATCCCAACAAAATTTTTCACTGACCTTGATAGAACAATAACTAACTTTATCTGGAAAAACAAAAAGCCCAGGATAGCCAAAACAATCCTATACAATAAAGGAATTGCTGGAGGCATTACCATCCCTGACTTCAAACTCTATTACAGAGCTACAGTAATGAAAACAGCTTGGTATTGGCATAAAAACAGAGATGTTGACCAATGGAATCAAATCAAAGACCCAGATATTAATCCACAAAGCTATGAACACCTCATATTTGACAAAGAGGCTAAAATTATACAATGGAAGAATGAAAGCATCTTCAACAAATGGTGCTGGCAAAACTGGATGTCAGCCTGTAGGAGAATGAATTTAGACCCTTATCTATCACCCTGCACAAAACTCAATTCCAAATGGATTAAAGACCTCAACATAAATCTAACCACACTGAACCTGATAGAAGAGAAAGTGGGAAGTAGCCTGCAGTACGTGGGCACCAGAGACCACTTCTTGTGTAAAACCCCAAGGGCACAGACAATAAGAGCAACAATGAACAAATGGGACCTCCTGAAACTGAGAAGCTTCTGTAAAGCAAAAGACACAGTCATGAAGACAAAAAGGCATCCTACTGAATGGGAGAAGATCTTCACTGACCTCACATCAGACAAAGGTCTGATCTCCAAAATATACAAAGAACTCAAGAAACTAGACGTTAAAATTCTAAATACCCCAATTAAAAAATGGGGTAAGGATCTGAATAGAGAATTCTCAACAGAAGAAGTTCAAATGGCCAAAAGATACTTAAGATCATGTTCAACTTCCTTAGCGATCAGGGAAATGCAAATCAAAACAACTTTGAGATGCCATCTTACACCTGTCAGAATGGCCAAAATCAAAAACACCAATGATTGCCTATGCTGGAGAGGATGTGGAGTAAGGGGAACTCTCATCCATTGCTGGTGGGAATGCAAACTTGTGCAACCTCTTTGTAAATCAGTGTGGTGGTTTCTCAGGAAATTGGGAATCAACCTACCTCAGGATCCAGCAATACCACTCTTGGGAATATACCCAAGAGAAGTCCAATCATACTACAAAAGCATTTGTGCAACTATGTTCATAGCAGCATTGTTTGCAATAGCCAGAACCTGGAAACAACCTAGGTGCCCCTCAATGGAAGAATGGATCAAGA